>RQSS01098871.1:0-11683 GCA_003846335.1 Cuora mccordi | reverse complement strand
GGGTGCAGAGTGGCAACAGCAGCAGCAAACCCTCAGGTCCAATCACACGCCAATGGGCACCACCACCAGCCTTACGGACCATGGTGAAGTTAGCACAGCATCTGATCTCAGGGACAGGTCACCCTGCCCTGTGCAGCTCCCCCCGGATGAGGTGGATCGCTGGCAGCTGCCAGCCTGGGGGAGAGGCGCTCCCCACCTAGGGTGCCCAGATCCAGATGTCCTGATTTTATAGGGCCAGTCCCGATATTTGGGGCTTTGTCTTATATAGGCACCAATTACCCCCACCTAGAGTGACCAGACAGCAAGTGTGAAAAATCAGGACGGGGGCGGGGGAGGGTAAAAGGAGCCTATATAAGAAAAAGACCCCACAATTGGGACTGACCCTATAAAATAGGGACAGCTGGTCACCCTACCCCCACCCCTGTCCTGATTTTTCACACATCTGGCTAACCCCAGCCCAGCCCTGTGTGACATTCCAATCCTGGCCGAGGAAGTGAGTTACTTTCACTGTCATTCCTCAGCAGGCAGGCAGCCTCCCCCGCACCTACCCCCCAGCACCTCACCCAACCCAGCCTGACGGAGGGGAGGGAGGGGAGAGAGAGGGATGCTCCTGGGGAGGAGGGAGGAAGGAGGGGGTGCTCCATGGGGCAGGGGCAGGGGCGGCTCTATAAATTAAGCCGCCCCAAGCAGCGCGGCGCGCTGCGCCGCCCTTGCCCGGTCCCGCGGCTGGTGCCGTGGTCCCGCGGCTCCGCTTGAGCTGCCGCAGGCATGCCTGCGGGAGCTCAACCGGAGCCGCGGGAAGAGGGGACCCGCCGCAGTCATGCCTGCGGCAGGTCCACCGGAGCCAAATGCCGCCCCCCGGGGAAAGGGCCGCCCCACGCGCCTGCTTGGCGCGCTGGGGTCTGGAGCCGGCCCTGGGCAGGGGGGAGAGGAATGGATGTTATGGGGGACAACAAAGGATACTGGTTCCAGAGCCGCAGAGCCTGCCTCACCTCACCTCAGCCAGGGGGAAAGAGTCACACTCACAGGTGAGCTCCCTCCCCTTGCCAGAGACCCCAGCAGCCCGTCCCCTCCCTCAGCCTGTGCTGCATTCGGCTCTCTCTAGGACCCAGCAGCCTGCTCTTACATGCTCCACTGCTTTCCCTCTGTCCCGGCTCCCAGCAGAGCGGTGCCCCCAGACCTAGTGGTGCCCTAGGCGGCTGCCTGTTCTGCCTATGCCTAAGGACGGCCCTGTCCACCAGAACGGAAAGGTGCATGACCACAGTGAAGTCTACACCATCGAACCTCTTGGTTCCCACTCTGTTCTGGTAGGGATCCTGAGATCTGACATCAGGAATCTGGTCACGTAATTATTTCTGTGTTTTGTCCGGACTGAGGATTGTCCTGTTTCTGTGTCTATCCATCCTCCTGTGGAGTGTTTGAGTCTGGGTGCCATCTCCGTCCGGGGATCGGCCGACCAAGGGGTTCCTGTCCCTGCAGTCTGAGTGAGTGGAATCTGCACAATCGCAGCCGCACCGCACTTTGGGTAAAACCCTTGGTGTGAAAGCAAGGACGATAGAGGCAGTAGCCTGTGGGCTCTTTTTGTATGTTGCACCAGGCATCGCTCTGACAAACCCGAATTTCCTTCTGGTGCGTGAAGTCCTCCTGTATGGGTAACCAGATGTCTAAGTCTTGGTCTACATGACGAGTTTATACCGAATTTAGCAGTGTTAAACCGAATTAACCCTGCACCCATCCACACAACGAAGCCCTTTATTTCGATATAGAGGGCTCTTAAAACCGATTTCTGTATTCCTCCCCGACGAGGGGAGTAGCGCTGAAATTGATATTGCCATTTCGAATTAGGGTTAGTGTGGCTGCAATTCGACAGTATTGGCCTCCAGGCGGTATCCCACAGTGCACCATTGTGACCGCTCTGGACAGCAATCTGAACTCGGATGCACTGGCCAGGTAGACAGGAAAGGCCCCGAGAACTTTTGAATTTCATTTCCTGTTTGGCCAGCGTCGAGAGCTCATCAGCACAGGTGACCACGCAGAGCTCAGCACAGGTAACAATGCAGTCTCCTGAGAATCGAAAAAGAGCTCCAGCATGGACCGCGCGGCAGAACCTGGATCTGATCGATGTATGGGGAGAGGATTCCGTGCTAACACAACTCCGTTCCAAAAGACAAAATGAAAAAACATTTGAAAAAATTTCCAAGACCATGATGCAGAGAGGCCACACCAGGGACTCAGTACAGTGCCGTGTGAAAGTTAAGGAGCTCAGACAAGCCTACCAGAAAACCAAAGAAGCAAACGGAAGGTCCGGGGCAGGGCCGAAAACATGCCGCTTCTACGCTGACCTGCATGCAATTCTAGGGGGGTCCGCCACCACTACCCCACCCCTGACCGTGGATTCCGAGGTGGGGGTGGTAATCTCAGCCATGCCTGAGGAGTCTGCGGACGGGGAAGATGAGGAGGAAGAGGAGGACGAGCTTGCAGAGAGCACACAGCACTCCATTCTCCCCAACAGCCAGGAGCTTTTTCTCACCCTGACGGAATTACCCTCCCAGCCCTCCCAAGCCACTATCCCAGACAATGAAGCCATGGAAGGGACCTCTGGTGAGTGTACCTTTGTAAATATAAAACATGGTTTAAAAGCAAGCATTTTTTAATTATTAATTTGCCCTGAGGACTTGGGATGCATTCGCGGCCAGTACAGCTACTGGAAAAGTCTGTTAACATGTCTGGGGATGGAGCGGAAATCCTCCAGGGACATCTCCATGAAGCTCTCCTGGAGGTACTCCAAAAGCCTTTGCAGAAGGTGTCTGGGCAGGGCAGCCTTATTCCATCCTCCATGGTAGGACACTTGACCACACCATGCATGTAGCAAGTAATCTGGTATCATTGCATGACAAAGCCTGGCAGCGTATGGTCCCGGTGTTTGCTGGCATTCAAGCAACATCTGTTCTTTATCTCGCTGTGTTATCCTCAGGAGAGTGATATCGTTCATGGCTACCTGGTTGAAATTCAGGAATTTAATTAAGGGGACAGAGGTGGCCATTCCTACTGGGCTGTTTGCCTGTGGCTGAAAATAAATCCTTCCCTGCAGTTAGCCAAGCGGGGGGAGGGGGGAGTGATTGGCACTGAGCTTTTTCGCGTTTGGTTAGCAAGGATCTTCCCTAATACCAGCCACCAGGGTGGGGGGTGTGTGGCTAGCAGGGATCTTCCCTGATACCAGCCACGCAGTGAGGGGAGGGGTAAAGCGATCATCCCAGAGAATTGGATGGTGGGGGGTGGTTTCTGCTGCTTCACATTAACAGAAAAGCCGCAGCACTCAACGGGCTTTGCTTGGTATGTGGGAAAGGAGGGCGCTGGATATATGAAGGCTGTAGAAGCCGAAAGAACAATGGCTTACCATGGCCACATGCAAGCCGAATTCTGTTGCCTGGACCTGCATCTGTGATCTCTAACACCAAAGCTGCAGGCACTCAATATTAAGATGCAAAATGCGACCTTGTACTCAAATCACATGTGCTATGTAATGTGAATAGTGTTGTTCACTGTGAAAGAGTATAAGCATTGTTCTGTACAATGTATCTTTTTAAAATACTTCTCTCCCTTTTTTTCCCTCTCTCCCCCTGCAGCTGCAAATTTTTCAAGCCTCCCTCCTCCATCCCGAAGGCTATCTCAGATAAGGCAGCGGAAAAAAAGGATGCGAGACGAAATGTTCACTGAAATCATGGAATCAACCCGCAACGAAAGAGCTCATCTGAGTGAGTGGAAGGACACGGTATCAAAGCACAGGAAAGATGCCAGTGAACGCGAGGACAGGAGGGACGAACATGAAGAGAGGAGGGACCTTCGAGATGAGAGGTGTCGGCAGGAAGATCAGCGGTGGCAGGATGCAATGCTGGGGCTGCTGCATGATCAAACGGACATGCTCCGGCGTCTGGTGGAGCTTCAGGAACGGCAGCAGGATCACAGAGTGCCGCTGCAGCCCCTGTATAACTGCCCTCCCCCCTCACCATGTTCCTTAGCCTCCTCACCCACCAGACGACTAAGAACACGTGGGGGGAGGCTCCGTGCACCCGCCCACTCCTCCCCAGTGCACAGCCCAACCAAAAGGCCATCATTATTTTGAACTTTTTAGTGGCCTTTTCCTTCCCTCCTATCCTCCTCCCAAACCGCACCCGGGCTCCCTTGTCAGTTCTCTCCCTCTTTTTATGATCAATTAATAAAGAATACATGATTTTTAAACGAGAGTGACTTTATTTCCTTAGAAAGCAAGCTGTGATCGAAGGGGGAGGGTGGGTTGCTTACAGGGAATGAGTTAATCAAGGGTGGGGGGGGGATTTCCATCAAGGAGAAACAAACAGAACAGTCACACTGTACCCTGGCCAGTGATGAAACTGGTTTTCAAGGCCTCTCTGATGCGCACCGCTTCCTGGTGTGCTCTTCTAATCTCCCTGGTGTCTGGCTGTGCGTAATCAGCGGCCAGGGGATTTGCCTCAGCCTCCCACCCCACCATAAAGGTCTCCCCCTTACTCTCACAGAGATTGTGGAGTACACAGCAAGCAGCAATAACTATGGGGATACTGGTTTGGCTGAGGTCTGAGCGAGTCAGTAATGTGCGCCAGCGTCCCTTTAAACGTCCAAATGCACATTCTACCACCATTCTGCGCTTGCTCAGCCTGTAGTTGAACAGCTCCTGACTACTGCCTAGGATGCCTGTGTATGGCTTCATGAGCCATGGCATCAAGGGGTAGGCTGGGTCCCCAAGGATAACTACAGGCATTTCAACATCCCCAACTGTTATTTTCTGGTTTGGGAAGTAATTCCCTTGCTGCAGCCATTTAAACAGAGTAGTGTTCCTGAAGACGCGAGCATCGTGAACTCTTCCCGGCCATCCCACGTGGATGTTGGTGAAACGTCCCTTGTGATCCACCAGTGCTTGCAGCACCATTGAAAAGTACCCCTTGCAGTTTATATACTGGGTGCCCTGGTGCTCCAGTGCCAAGATAGGGATATGGGTTTCATCTATCGCCCCTCCGCAGTTAGGGAATCCCATTGCAGCAAAGCCATCCACTATGACCTGCACATTTCCCAGAGTCACTACCTTTGGTAGCAGCAGCTCAGTGATTGCTTTGGCTACTTGCATCACAGCAGCCCCCACAGTAGACTTGCCCACTCCAAATTAATTGCCGACTGACCGGTAGCTGTTTGGCGTTGCAAGCTTCCAGAGGGCTATTGCCACTCGCTTGTGAACTGTGAGGGCTGCTCTCATCTTGGTATTCTGGCGTTTCAGGGCAGGGGAAAGCAGGTCACAAAGTTCCATGAAAGTTTCGCAGTCACTGGGAATCGTCCCACACCTTCAACACTGTGCAGTCCCACCAGTCTGTGCTTGTTTCCCGGGCCCAAAATCGGTGTTCCACGGCTAGAACCTGCCCCATTAACAGCATGATCTCCAAAGCACCGGGGCCTGTGGTTTGAGAGAATTCTGTGTCCATGTCCACATCACTCTCATCGCCACTCTGCCGTAGCCGCCTCCTCCTCACTTGGTTTTGCAGGTCCTGGTTCAGCATAAACTGCACGAGAATGTGCGAGGTGTTTACAACGTCCATGACTGCTGTCTTGAGGTGAGCGGGCTCCATGCTTGATATGGTATGGCGTCTGCACAGTTCACCCAGGAAAAAAGGCGTGAAACGTTTGTCTGCCGTTGCTTTCACGGAGGGAGGGGTGAGGCTGTACCCAGAACCACCAGCGATAATGTTTTTTGCCCCATCAAGCATTGGGATCTCAACCCAGAATTTCAATGGGCGGGGGAAAAAGCGGGAACTATGGGATAGCTTTAGGATAGCTACCCACAGTGCAACGTTCCGGAAATCGACACTAGCCTCGGTACATGGACGCACACTGCCGAATTAATGTGCTTAGTGTGGCCGCATGCATTCAACTTTATACAATCTGTTTCCAAAAATTGGTTTCTATAAAATCGGAATAATCCCATAGTATAGACATACCCTTAGTGAAGAGAACATCCCCATGGTTATAGCAGCCTGCTGTGTACTCCATAATCTCTGTGGAAAAAAGGGGGGAAATTTTCCACACGGGTGGGCAGTTGAGGCAGATCGCATGGCAGCCATTTTTGAGCAGCAATACACCAGGGCAATCAGGCAAGCACAGCAAGGGGCGCTGAGTATCCGTGATGCTTTGAAAAGCTGTTTCAGTAATGAGTCACAGTAATGTGAGCTGCTTGTCTGCGTTGTGCTTTCCCAATGCTTCACCTGGATTGTATCACTGTCCCTGTGAAGCCAATCCCCCAATCCCCCCGCCCTTCCAACCCACTGCTTCTACTCAATAAAGAACATTTATTTCTCGAATCTATTTCTTTTATTAACAAACACAAGCAAAGAGAGAGAATAGGAAAAAAAAGGTCCCCTTGTGGGCTACCTTGGAGGAGGAGAAACATTTTCATCTATGTAACATAACACCACTTTCTTGAACATCAAAGGTCTATGAACGGGGCTTTCTGTTCCTAGTACCCTCCCCCTGAGTTAAGTTAAAGGGATAATGGACTTTTCGCCCACACCTCATGGAACGATTCGGGGAGGGAGAATCTGCACCAGGCGATGTTGGCTGACTGTCCACCAGGGTCTGCAGAGGGACTCTGCCCTCCTGCTTCTGTTCCTGTAGTTCAATCAGTCACCTCAACATGTCTGATTGGTGCCTCATAATCTGAAGCATCTCATCCTGCGCCGCATGCTCACGCTCATGGGAAGCTTCCCTGCTCTCCATGTCCCTCTCTAATTTCTCAGACAGTGAAATCCTCCATGCTCTGAGCTCAGTGTCAGCTGTCCTTGAGGTGTTCATTATCTCGGCGAACATGTCCTCTCATGATCTCTTCCTTCTCCTTCTAACCGGGAAAAACAACAAGGAGTCCTTGTGGCATCGTAGAGACTAACAAATTTATTTGGGCATAAGCTTTTGTGGGCTAAAACCCATTTCATCAGATGCATGGAGTGGAAAATACAGGCACAGGTATAAATACACAGCATATGAAAAGATGGGAGTTGCCTTACCGAGTGTGTGTGTGGGGGGGTCAATGCTAACGAGCCAATTCAGTTAAGGTGGAAGTGGACTATTCTCAACAGTTGACAAGAAGGGGTGAATACCAAGGGATAAAAAAAATCACTTTTGTAGTGCTAATGAGGCCAATGTAATCAAGGTGGCCCATTTCAAACAGTTGACAAGAAGGCATGAGTATCAGCGGGGGAAATTATTTTTTGTAGTGACCCATCCACTCCCAGTCTTTATTCAGGCCTAATTTGATGGTGTCAAGTTTGCAAATTAATTCCAGTTCTGCAGTTTATTGTTGGAGTCTGTTTTTGAAGTTCTTTTGTTGAAGAATTGCCACTTTGAAGTCTGTCATTGAGTGTCCAGGGAGACTGAAGTGTTCTCCTACTGGTTTTTGAATGTTTTAATTCTTGATGTCTGATTTGTGTCCATTTATTCTTTTGTGTAGAGACTGTTCAGTTTGGCCAATGTACATGGCAGAGGGGCATTGCTAGCACACCATGGCATATATCATGTAGATGTGCATATGAATGAGCCCCTGATGGTGTGGCTGATGTGGTTAGGTCTTATGATGGTGTCCCTTGAATAGATATGCAGACAGATTTGGCAATGAGGTCTGTTGCAGGGATACGTTCCTGGGTTAGTGTATGTTGTGTGCTGTGTAGTTGCTGGTGAGTATTTGCTTCAGGTTGGGAGGCTGTCTGTAAGCGAGGACTGGCCTGTCTCCCAAGATCTGTGAGAGTGTGGGATTGTCCTTCAGGATAGGTTGTAGATTCTTGATGATGTTCTGGAGGGGTTTTAGTTGTGGGCTGTAGGTGACGGCTAGTGGCGTTCTGTTACTTTCTTTGTTGGGCCTGTCCTGTAGTAAGTGATTTCTAGGTACCCTTCTGGCTGTTTCTTCACTTCCCCAGGTGAGTATTGTAGTTTTAAGAATGCTTGATATAGATCCTGTAGGTGTGTGTCTCTGTCTGAGGGATTGGAGCAGCATTCTTAAAACTATATTAACCACCTGGTGATGTGAAGAAACAGATTGACTGAGCCAGAAGGATACCCAGAAGTCACCTACTACAGGACAGGCCCAACAAAGAAGTAACAGAACACCACTAGCCGTCACCTACAGCCCCATCGTTAGCACTGACCCCCCCACTTGGTAAGGCAGTTCCCATCTTTTCATGTGCTGTGTATTTTTACCTGCCTCTGTATTTTCCACTCCATGCATCTGATGAAGTGGGTTTTAGCCCACGAGAGTTTATGTCCAAATAAATTTGTTAGTCTCTGAGGGTATGTCTACACTACAAGACTATTTCGAATCAACTTAAGTCGAATTTGTGGAATCGACCTTATGAAGTCGAATTTGTGTATCCACACTAAATACACTAATTCGACTGTGTGAGTCCACAGTAACGGGGCAAGCGTCGACTTTGGAAGCGGTGCACTGTGGGAAGCTATCCCACAGTTCCCGCACTCCCCGCTGCCCATTGGAATTCTGGGATTTCCCCCCAATGCATGCTGGGGGAAAAATGTGTCGAGGGTGGTTTTGGGTAACTGACATCATTGAACCGTCAATCACGCCCTCCCTCCCTCCCTCCCTGAAAGCGCCTGCGGGCAATCTGTTTGTGCACTTTTCTGCTCAGTGACAGCGCGGGCGCCACAGCACTGCGAGCACGGAGCCCGCTGCAGTTATGGCCATTGTCAACTCCTCGCACCTTATTGTCCACCTCTTCCACAGTCAGCTGCTGAGAAATAGGGCTACTTTTCAATGGTGCTGCGAGCACTGGTGGACCATGGGGGACGTTTTACCAACATCAACGTCGGGTGGCCAGGCAAAGTTCATGACGCACGTGTTTTCAGGAACTCTGGTCTGTTTAGATGCCTGCAGGAAGGTAGTTTCTTCCCGGACCACAAAATAACTGTTGGGGATGTGCAGATGCCTATAGTGATCGTCGGGGATCCAGCCTACTCGCTAATGCCCTGGCTCGTGAAGCCCTATGCAGGCGCCTTGCACAGCGACAAGGAACTCTTCAAGTACCAGCGAGCAGCGACCTGTGACTGTTCAGTTTCTTTACAGAGAAGCTGAACCTGCCCCTGTTTCTTTACCAAGTTACTGTTGACTAGCATCTGCAGTTTCTTTACAGAGAAGCTGAATCTGCCCCTGTTTCTTTACCAAGTTACTGTTGACTAGCATCTGCAGTTACATACCCCGTCCACCCCGCTTCCCCCACTTCCAACACACATTTAAAAATAAAATACATGTTCCACTGTAACTTTACAAAGGTTTCTTTATTGGTGACTTTGTGTTAAAGGGTTGAAACTGGGACGCAGACTGTGCTGGGTAGGGTGTGCGGTGATGTAAAGACCGCCTCTAAACTCAAGGAATGACAGGCTCCTGCTCCCAGAGCGGTCTGCAGTGCTGGACTGGTTGTTTCAATGGAGCCTGCCATCCCTCCTTTTTGGGACTCTGTGTGCGGGGGCTATGTGGCCTTGTGGCGGGGGAGGACGGATACAGATTCCTCTGCTGCGTGGCTCTGTGGTCCAGGACAGGGACTGTTGCATGAGATCTGTAACCCCCTTCCCCCGCTACAAAGTCACGTACCCCCACCACCCACACAGAACCTGCAAACCACCTCCCATACCGACCAGGGTGCCTACTGACTGCACTGTGTGTGTGACCTGCTGCTGATCCTGCCCCCGTCTCTGTACCCTGCTAAAGGTGACTGTCCTATGCAATACCCTACCCCCTTTCCCACCCACCCACCCCTTCAAACACAGCGTTGTGTAAAAAAGCATGACGGAAACAGTAGTTAACAGCAAAGTATTTTTAATAATTAACCAGACAGTCAGGGGATGAAACTGGGATTGGGCTTGGGTGAGTCAGGAAGGGAAGGACTTCTCAAAAATTAGGGTATGAGAGCTTTTGGGTACTTGAGCACTCTGCTGGGGTGCAGTGACAGTTTTCACGGCCCCTGGCGCCACTCCTTCTGGTTACCGTAGGTCTTTGCATTCCATTTTTTGGAGCGCAGCTCCGAAAGCACAGACTCCTCGCCCCACACAGCGATCAGATCCAAGACTTCCCGGTCAGTCTATGCTGGGTCCCTCTTTCTATTCAGAGAGTACATGAACTCCTCTGCTGGAGAGCTCTGCATTGCTGCCGGTGCTGCTGAGTTCGCCCCGATGTCCAACCACGAAATGAGATTCAAACTGTCCAGACAGGAAAAGGAATTCAAATTTTCCCGGGCTTTTCCTGTGTGGCTGGTCAGAACATCGAAGCTCGGACTGCTGTCCAGAGCGTCAACGGAGTGGTGCAGTGTGGGATAGCTCCCGGAGCTAGTAAGTTCGATTTGCATCCACACCTAGCCTAATTCGACATAGCCATGTCGAATTTAGCGCTACTCCCCTCGTCAGGGAGGAGTACAGAATTCGAACTAAAGAGCCCTCTATGTCGAATTAAATGGCTTCCTGGTGTGGACGGGTGCACGGTTAATTCGAATTAATGCTGCCAAATTCGAATGAAAGTCCTAGTGTAGACCAGGCCTGAGGTGCCACAAGGACTCCTCGTTGTCTTTGCTGATACAGACTAACATGGCTACTGTTATATCCTTGGGGGCAGCCGGTTTAGGAAGAAATCACTTGAGGCCAGAGAGCAGACAGCTAGCAAAACCACCATTTTATTTACAGACCATAATACTCTAACTCAGTTGCCATAGCAACAGAAACCATGACAACCAAATACACAACATATTCCTCCCCCCCTAATAAGAACATCCCCTAAATAAAATAAAATAAAAAAAACACACACTAGACTAGAGAAGGAGGGTAGACTGCCTCCATTCCCGGCTAAACCCTGGGGATTATTTTGCCCCATAACCGTGGGTTCGCCCTAGCTAGAGATCCAGCCGATGAGGAGGCCTTCTGTCTCTAGGTGGATTACGGCGAACTTCTGGTGTTATTGCACCCGAAAGCACTAGGGGCTCAGGGTCCGCAGCACGAACGGGTGAGGAGGTGGTATCAGCTCATGCTGGGCAAAGGGGTATCTCAGCCGCCGGCAGTAATGGAGGAGAACAGTCAGGAACAGGTGACTCGTGATTCGGTGCCTCACCAGAAAAGGTGAAGTCAGACCCCTCAACTGCAGATGGGTCCTGAGGACTGGCATGACCTGGCAACAGCTGATCTACATGTCGCCGCCAGGTAACATTCTCTGCAGTCCGGACTGTGTAGGAAACAGGTCCTGTTTGAGTGATGACTGTGGCCGGGACCCATTTGGCTCTGGAAGTATAATTCCGAGCCAAAACTGGCTGTCCCGGGCTAAAGGTTCGGTCTTTTGCTCTGGGTGCCCGTCTGATGACTTGGTATTGCTGCTGATGTTGCACAGTTTGTCGGGGTTCAGAAGGTTTCAGCAGATCAAAGCAAGTGCGCAGTTGTCGTCCCAACATTAGAAAGGCTGGGGATGCCTGGGTCGTAGCATGAGGGGTGTTTCTGTAGGAAAGTAAGAAGATATCCAGACGCTTTTGAATGGAGTGTTGTCCCCTTGCTGATTTCAAAGCATTTTTCATTGTCTGCACAAATCTTTCAGCTAATCCGTTGGTGGACGGATGATATGGTGCTGACGTGATGTGGTGTATCCCATTTG
>RQSS01098855.1:0-13652 GCA_003846335.1 Cuora mccordi | reverse complement strand
TTTTTTTTTTTTTTTTTTAAGTTCGGGTGTGCCTCCCTTTTCAGACGCCCTGCAGCTTGCCGCTCAACACTGAGCTCAGGTGCGCCCCTCTTCGGACGTCCCGCGGCTCCCAGCCGCACAACACTGAACTCAGGTGCGCCTCTTTTCGGACGCCCTGCGGCCGCTGCTCGACACTGAGCTCAGGTGCGCCTCTTTTCGGACGCCCTGCGGCTCCCAGCCGCTCAACACTGAGACTCAGGTGCGTCTCCTTTTCTTCATTTCGGTTCAGGCCATCGGTATCAATGCCCGCATTCTCCACCATATGTTGCATCGCACTTACGAGCAGGAACAGAGCCCAACATTACATGTGTTCCCAAACAGAGAGAGGAAGCGTGTGTGTATGCATATTCGTTTATTCATTCCCAGCATGCTCTTATATACAACTATAGTAGGCAAACAATTGCTAATTGATTAATTATACACACACAGCCACAGCTATAACCCCATAGGGTAATTATCATCCTACACACCTGTATCCTATTTACAATTAGCTGGCCAATGAGAACAAGCCCAAGGCCAGTCCTTCACACACAACTCAGCATAATCAGCTCAGCATCTCACATTCTGTTCCCACATCCGGGTACCTCTGCCCCCCATACAGAATCCTGGATGTGTGGGTGTCCGTCGCTCTGCAGAGGATCCCGGAGTGTGGATGCCCTTGTCCCCCCCTACAATATCCTGGGTGTGTGGGTGCCACTGTCCCCCCCAGAAGTTCTCTGGTGGGTGGGTGGGTGCCCCTGTTCGCCCTTACAGTATCCCTGGTGCACGGGGGCCTCCCTCCATCCCAACTCAGGGTCCCCAGGGTGTGAGTGCTCCCATCCCCCGATGATACAGGCTGAGGGGTGGGGGTATAACTGGCTCTCCCTGTCCTGCCCAGGCGGTGCTACAGCAGCTGTTCACAGGGGCAGCAACCCCACTGTCAACCTGCAGCTTTAACCTGCTCCAGGGGTGACCTACTTCACCCTCCTTTGGGAGCCTGGGGACCCCAAACTGCCCAGAATCACCTGACTGATGCCGAACTTAGCACAGACACCGGCTCAGCCTGGCAGGGTGCTGCCCTGAGCCCTGACAATCAGCTTCCCTCCGCCTCCTGCTGAACAGCGAGGATCCCACGCGAGAGGCTTTGTGCCCAGTTTGTTCAGGAGCATCCCAGGCTCCAGCTGTAAACTCTGCTGGTCAGTTCTAATCTTTGGCCACACGGGGGCGGCACTAACGGTCCCATCTAAACGCTGTTTGCGTTCGGCCCTTCGGATCGCAGCTTCTAACCCGCGGGCAGATCTCTGAGTGCGGCCAAATCCCTCCCCAAACTGAACATTGAAGCAGCAGCTCCCATTGGAAAGATCAGGATTTTTGCCTTTAAAAACAAGGAAAATGTCTCCAGCGAGAGACTGAAGAAGCTCAACTGATTTCATTGACTGGAGGTTAAGAGACGATTTAATCACTGGTTTAAATACGTTTTACAAATTCCCAGAGGGGGGAATATGTGATTTAAAGGGTTCTTTAATTCACCAGACAAAGTTTGAACAAGACCCCTTGGCTTGCAGTCGATGTCAGAAAATCCCAACTGGAAATGACCATTTTTTAACCATGAGGCTAATTATCTAGTGGAACAAGCTCCGCAAGGGAGGTGGTAAATTCCCCATCACTTGCAGTTTGTAAATCAAGACCGCAGCTCTTGCTGCAAGACACCTGGTGTGTGGGTGTCCCTGTTCCGCGTTTAGGGATCCCTGGTACATGGTGTTCAAGAGCCCCTTCCGACACTGGTGGCTGATAGCTGTGAGGCCCCCACTGGCCGACAGCTCCAGTCTTGCTGCCCCAGGGCTGAGGTGGAAAATGTCACTGAGATCTCTGAAAGTCACAGATTCTGTGACCCCCTTTATATAATCTTAGCCTTAATAGTTGTTGACTGTCTCTCTCAATCTAGTGGTCTGCTCTAGCGCAGATGGGACAGGGAAGACAGACCCTCACCCCCCCAGCACAGGTTTGGGCAAAAATGGCTCTTGGGCTATTTGCTGTGCATGCACAGGACTTGTCCAGGCCGGTGGAGCAGCCCAGCCAGATGAGGAGCTGGAAGAAGGAGACCTGAGCAGCCTGGAGATCCAACTTTTTCTCCACAGCCACTGCCTATCAGCAGGATTCCTCCTCCTCCTCCTCAGTGAGACCAAATCTAAGCACCTAGATAGCTGGTCTGTCCGCTGCACCCCAATTCCCCATGCCTGAGCCTCCCTGCCAAGTCCTGTACCTGGATCCAGAGAATTGTCTCACATCTCGCTGGGAACTCGACTTCTTGTGCCCAAAGAGTCTCGGCCCCACTCAGTAGAGGACCTGAGAAACACAGTGTTGCCTTTTTCAAACAAGTACTTAGAAAGGTTTTGTTTATGTGGCCTAATGGATAAGGCATCTGACTTCGGATCAGGCGATTGAGGGTTTGAATCCCTTCGTGGTTGTGCAATTTTACCTTTGTGCTGAAAGTCCTGCTCCCTTCAGGGCTGGAACTTCTTCTTGGCCGCTCCGGCCAATGCTCTGGCTTCAGATAGAGCCCCAGGAAGGAGTTGGGGGTTGGGTGTCACAAAGGCTGGGGCATGAGCCCCAGGTGCTTCCAGTCTCGCCTTTGCTCTTCCTGACATGCCAAAGAAAATGGTGCTAGGACAGAGAAAAAATAAATGACACTAAGTTTTTGGCTTGGGTAAATAAAATTAAGTGTTTAATTAATATAGTAAAAATCTGTACTGATTCCTCTAACTAACACCACAATGTGAAATAGGAACAGAGACAAATCTTGTCAGTGACGACTAATTTCGCAAATGATCTTCCCATTATTAATTTCCACGCTGCCCCCACTGGAGGTCTGGGCATCTCCAGTGTCATTGCTCTGCATTCACCTTCCCCTAGAATTTTTCTCAGACATTCGCCTTCCTCTGCAGCGTGGGGCTCGGGTCACTTGCTGGAGGATTCCCTGCACCTTGAGGTCTTTAAGCCACGATTTGAGGACTTCAATAACTCAGACATAGGTTAGGGGTTTGTTACAGGAGTGGGTGGGTGAGATTCTGTGGCCTGCATTGTGCAGGAGGTCAGACTAGATGATCATAATGGTCCCTTCTGACCTTAAGTCTATGAATCAATGAATCTATTCCCAAATTTGGAAAATTGTGCAGTTCAGAATGTGAATAGTGACCCCGTCTCCTTCCTGCACCTGCTCTACATTGCTCCACAGCAGCTTCTCCCCCTGCAGAGTCACCCCAGCCCTGCAGTATAGCCGCCCAGGGGTCAGCAGGGGGCCCTGGCAAGGACAGTGGGTGCAGCTAACAGCCCAGTGTGCCTGGCCATGAGGCAGCTGTAAAAAAGCAACGCCCCCCCCCAGGAGTACAGAACCTGAATTCCCCAACTTTAACATCATGACCCCCTGTAGAAAGCTACACGTGTCAGTTGTATTTTCACAGGGAGATGCAAAAATCAAGTGAGACCAATTTTTAAGTTGAATAAATAAAGTTGAGGAGACAGTTATTAACCTCCCAAAAATACACTAAAGAGCCCTCAACATAACACCTGAAGGTGAAATATGAACAGAGACAAACCTTGTCAGCAAAGGCTCATTTCCCAAACAATCCTCAAAATGTTACTAATTCCCACCCCTCCTCCACAGGAGCTCTGTGCAGTGTAACTGTTCTGCAGGCAGCTTCCCATTAAATGCTGTTGTGGGACATTCCCAGGCCTGGAAATGTACCAACGACAGAATTTGAAGAGCAAACCTGGCTCCCCGCACCAGGCGGGATTTGAGTGCTTTGTCCCCGTCACTTAGTGTTTATCAATAGCACAGACGCCATGGGCAGGACTCCAGGCTCTGCTTGAGGGATCCTGGCACAGGGGCTGGTGGGGGAGAAAGGATTGTAGATTCTCACCTGTGCTCTGGAGAGGAGGTAGTAAGTGAAGGGGGCATTTTTGACTCTTCCCCTTCTCAGGGTCTCCTGGGCTGGAATTCTACTTTCCACAGGGCCAAATGAGGGGGTGAAGCCATTTGGCTAATGAAAACCAATGCTCCAGGCGAGGCTTGAACTCACAACCTCAGCATAGCTCATCTCTGCACTGCCCTATAAGTACTGTGCACTAACCAATTGCACCACTAGAGCACCTGTTAGTTTTCATTCTCTGAGACCCCCTAGGTTGATACAGGCAAGGAGTGATCCCAAAACAGTCTCCGTGGAGTTGAGAGCAGGTAGCAACAAGTGTTGGTACTCGGTGGGGTGGATTCTTCTTAAGGGTTCCAGGCCCCATTTGACTCTTTTGTTCTTCCCTGTGTAATAACAGAGCTGGTTAAGACTCAATGGACAGTCTTGCTGCAGACCAACAGATCTGAAATCACTGAGAACCAGCTCTAAGCATTAGTCCTGCTTTGGGACAGTGTCTCTCATGCAAGAAACTGCCCAGTCTGTGCTAGCAGTGAGGTTCCCTCACTAACAGCTGAAATCAGGGAGAGCTGTGTGAAGTGCAGGGACCCAGGGGTGCTTGAACAGGGGGGAACAACACCCCAGGACTTTTAAAAATGGGAGGGTTCTGCCTTGCCACTTTGTAATGACTGTAAGGGCGAGTGAGGGGGCGGATAGCAGTGAGCGGGAGGAGGGGTTTTGGGGGAAGAGGCAGTGTAGGAGCGGGGCCTTGGGGAGAGGGGTGGGGCAGGGGTGTGGCCAAGAGTGGCAGGGATGGGGCTACTGTTCGGGCTCTGGTGGCCACTCCTTTTAGGCAATTTGCCCCACGCCCCGACCGCGCAGGGGCCGCACAAGCCCTGGCCGAGAATCCCTTCCCTGGCTAGAGGCGCCTTTTTAATTTTTACTCACCCGGCAGCGGTCCGGGTCTTTGGCGACACTCCAAGCATTGCTGTCACGGAGGTGGGGAACTCAGCGCCCCGGAGCTCGGCCTGGTACGGAGTCCCCGTTGCGGGTGTGTCACTTTACCTTCATTAAAGCCAATAACTCACAGTGTGTGTGGGCCTCGTTCTTGCAGAGCACCTTGGGAGGGCCTACGGCCTCCATAGAACATAACAGGTATGAAGCAGGATTGAAGACAAGATGGAAACGAGGCATCAGCCTTTTATAGTCTCTTGCCATGTGATCTTTGCTTTCTTTGTCCCAAGGACACTCTATCCAGCACGTTGCATAGAAAAACCTTAGAGTTCTGTCCATAGGCAGGTCCCTGCATACCTTGCTGAGTCACAAGGCATATCTGCCTTCTCTCAATGGGTCGATTGTATAGCTGATGGTCCTTAACGGGCCATCAAGCAGGCTAGGCAGAACTGACACCAACTTGTCTGGCTGGGGTGTTCCCTGGAAGCAGAGCACAAGTTTGAAATACGGGCAGCATAGAGCCGATATTCATAACGTCAACTACAAAAATGATACACATCTAGAAATACCATCATTATAATCAGCCAATCAGAACCTCTCCATAGACCCCTTACACGACAACCTTTCTACCATATTGGCTGCAAATATAGAACAGTGGTCGCAACGGTGATCTATACAGTTACAGATTATGTCAATAACGTCACAGGAGGTGACACGGCATCAGTGAGACTGATATTGGAATACTGCCTCCAGTTCTGGTGTCCTCATTTCAAAAAGATGTTGTGAAATTGGAGCTGGGGCAGCAAAGAGCCACCAAATGTTCTGAGGGCTGGAGAAAATGCCTTCTAGTGAGCTATTGAAAGAGCTCAACCTGTTTAGCAACCACTTCAAAAGATTCTTCCACTCTGGGTCTTCGGCGGCAATTCGGCGGTGGGGGGTCCTTCTTGAATGAAAGGTGACTTCACTGAAGCGTTGAAGGGCCTTAATGGAGAGAAAAGATTGGGTATGAAAGGGCTCTTTAATCTAGCAGAGAAAGGCATAACAAGACCCAATGGCTGGAAGGTGAAAAGAGACAAATTCATGTTACAATTAAGGCACAAATATTCAACAGCGAAGATGTTTCACCACAGGAACAAGCTAGCAAGGAAAGTGGTGGATTCTCCATCTCCTGATGTCAAATAATGAAGGCTAGATGCCTTTCTGGAATGTGTTTGCCGCAAAAGTAGCTATTGTGTCATACAGGAGGCCTGTGATATGCAGGGGGTCAGATTAGATGCTCTAATGGTCTTTTCTGGCCATAAAGTCGACTAATTTCTGAAAAATTGAGTGTAGCATTGGGAGCAGTGTCTGATGTTTTCCTGTCTAGCCGGCTTGCTGCCTAGAACGAACCCTCCTTGAGTGGGGTGAGCCACAGGGAGTAGCTCAAACCTCCAAAGTTCCTGGCCAGGGGCAGGACATTAGCACAGCAAGGGAGGGGTGTGGCAGTGACATCACAAAGACCTTTTGCAGGACCTCAGACTATTGGTCAAAGGAGGTGGGGAGATGGTGACCTCACAAAGAGTTGCTGACATCAGCCAGGCGGGCGAGGGGCCCGGGAAACCTCAGAGACCCCTGTGGCTTTGCTTCGGCAAGTCTCCTTCTCCAGGTCTCTCTTTGAGGACTGAGAGAGTATTTGGGTTCAGGTACGTGAGCGCCAGGAGGAACCTCTTTCGAGTTTTCTTCTTCCCTTTTCCTGATTTTACTAGAAAACAGACGTCCCTGTTTAGAAGCTAAGAGCCTCCTTGAGAGAAGGGATGTCCTGGGCGTGTCACAGATTGGATACCAGTGGCCCCCCTACACTGTAAGGAAGCTCCCGCCACCTGCTCTGTGTTCGCAGGGTGGGAGAGAGCAGCATCCACGGCAGTGATTTGCTCCTGGCTGCCGGAGCAGAGCAGCAGGCTCAGCTGTCAGAACTTCCCAGAGCGATGAAAGGGGAGGGGCCCATGGCTCTGTAGCAGGAATGCAGGGCAGGCGAGTTCATGGCGGGCATTGTGGGATACTGGAGGAGGCGAGTTATGGTGATATAATGAACAGCAGCGTCTACTTTGTCACTTTAAGTTTGCTGCAAAAAGATCTAGACATCTCATCGAAGTCGTTTTAGTTTGTCAGCAAAACAGGGCAGTTTTGTCGCCAGACGTGGCATTGCAGTGTGTGCACCAGCCACAAGCTGCCGACCGAGGGAGCATTGTGTGTTTTTCACACACCTGAGCAATATAATTCTGCTGAAAGAACTTTGTAGTGCAGAACTGGCCAAAGATTCACTCACACACACCTGCTCCTTTGCGTTGCAGAATCCAAACACAAGCAAAGCTTGTCAGTCCCCAATGGCAGGTGTGGACAGACAGTGTGGTTTAGCCACCCCCAAGGACCATGGCTTAGTTGGTTAAAGCGTTTGTTTCGTAAGCAGGAGATCCTGGGTTCAATTCCCAGTGGTGCCTTGTTGACTGGAAAACAATATTCAGAGCTAGATGGGTGCTTGGTCTAGCCCAGTGTGGTTTTGCTTATGGTTTAAACAACACTCACAGGCACTGGTAATAGAGTTACTGAAAGTTTGGGAGTTAGGAGCGGGTAGGTCAGTGGTCCAGTCCCCACACAGATGACCCCCTCCCTCTGGGACAGGCGCAGGTCTGAGCTCTCACCCAAATGCTCATTGTGGCTGCCAGAATCTGTGAGAAGCTTGTTTGGTTTATGGCAAAGTTTGAGTCCTGCTTTGTGCACTGCGTATGAGAATGAAAATCCTAAACCGCCCTTTGAAATAACGAATGCAGCAGGACATGTTATTGTCCCTGCCCCAAAGCAGACAGACCAATGGAGAAATGCCGTTGAGTCCAGGGTAATACTCCACTGCCATTTTACCTTTTTCGCTTGCTAAACTCCTTCTTATCTGCCCGGGCCAGGCTGTCCTCTGCCTCAGCTGCTGCTCCCGGCCTGCTCTAGAGTCAAACATGCAGGGCCCCCAGGGGAACAGAGGCTGGGACAGGGCAGCAGCCTGGGCTGGGCTGGGCAGATGCTGGGAGTTCTCGTTCCCTGAGAACTGGCCTGGCTCCCTTCTCAACAGCAAACAAATCAATTCCACATCCCCTCCCCAGAAAAACCAGCCTGGAGCCAAGGGCAGCAGGGGACGATTCCCTGCAGTTCCCACCGAGGCAGGAGAGAACCCAAGGTGTTTCTAGCAGAGCTTATGGAACTGATGTGTGGAAACCAGCCTTTAATAACAGGCAGTTCCAGTTTAAGCATAGTGTTTTTAACAATTTCTACAACATTAAATAACCCTTTAATCGTAGTGTCACCTTCCATAAAATTGCTTCAGCCTCCTAAGTGCCCAACTAAACATCTCTTCAAATCCAAGGAAGTGGAGATCAGTCAATGTTCAGAGTCATCCCACAGAAAAGAACCATGTTGTGGTACTTACTGGCCCCATCATGTGGCCATGGCCTTTCCCTCCTCCTCCAGAGTCAGAATGTGATCAGCTCACACTGAGGGGGTGCAACACCCCTCCCTTGGTCTCTATGCCAGAGCTCCTATCAGCTCAGCGTCCTTCCCGCAAGAGTTGGCTGCTGAGAGGGTTGCAATGGGGTAAATGAAGGCAGAGGAGGATTGTTCCTGATGGGTTTTCTTTGTGTGGCTCTGTGATCCTGCTGGAGGAAGCATCATTTATGTTTGTTTCAGTGGCTTGGGTTGGTCTCAGGTTGTGACCCTGAGTACAGGGATTCCTGCACTTTCTGCTCTTAGCCCCTCAGGGAGTGGACAATGGAGCAGCTTCAGAAATTGGATAGAAAGTAGCCTAAGAAAGTGTAACATAAGTGAAAAGAAAAACAGTATCATCACTTCCCTGGTAGTCTAGCGGTTAGGATTTGGCACTTTCACGGCTAAGGCCTGGGTTCAATTCCCAGTTAGGGAAAAGTGACTTTAAACCAAAAATACTCCAGTTATTCTTCACTTGCAGTGTAAACAAATCTGTAGTATTTTCCTGATTCCCCCCATCTTCCCAGTGTCTCCATGGCAGGGCTGGCTCCAGGCACCAGCACAGCAAGCAGGTCCCTGGGGCTGTCAATGGAAAGGGGAGGCTTCAGCCTTCTCAGTCCCTCTCGGAGGGAAGGACTTGCTGTCAAAAGTGGCAGAGGTAGAGCTGCCGCTGACTGCAGCTTTTTTATTTATTTTTTTCCGCTTGGGATGGCAAAAACACTGGAACTGGCCCTGCTCCATGGAAGACAATTTGTTAAATCCCAGATGAGTGGAGTTAAATCAGTTCTCAGCCTGAGTCCTTAGGTCTTAATCCTGAGGATATTGTCCCACCATGGGGCCATTTCCCGCCTCTCTTTCCTAGGGAAGCACAATTTTCTTTGCACAGACACAGGAACAGCAACATCTTTCTCTGTCCCTTGTGCAAAGCAGGGGGCCAAATTCCATGGAAACAATGGACAAGCAGGGGGCCCTGGGCACATCCAGCCCTGGCCGTGAGATGTTCCCTCCCCTCTTTCTTTATGCCCCTGCTGTTATTTCATGGATTGTCTGGAATGGGGGAAAAGCTGAGTTCACTCCAGGTGGAAGGGAAAAAGGACCCTGAAAATCTCAGGCCCCAACCCCTGCTACCAGGATCACTGAGGTGCTGGGAATCTGCATGGGAAAGGGACTGGTTGAATTATCAAGGTGGGGAATGAATAACAATCTACAGCTAGATCCACCTCATTAACCACTGACACAGGCTAATCCTGCCGCAGATAGAAGGGAAACTGGGAGTGATTCTTTGCTGTGCAGCCATGGAAACAGTGACCCAATTGCACCACAGTGAATGTGCTGAAGAAAGCTGGACTTCACAGGCAGGTGGAAAGAGCAGATCCTAGAAACACCTAGAGCTCCCCACAGCACTTCTGCCACCAGGGTCAGGTGCTGAGTGACTCACAGTGCCCCCCTCCCCCCAACACATTACCTTCCAGCAGGGGGTGGCAGCACCCCCCACCCAATGCAGGGGAGAGGGCTGAGTGTATCTCTGCACCCTGAGTCCAGGGCACCCACTCTCTCTGCCCCACACATAGAATCTGGCCCTGCTGCAAAGTGACCCTAAGAAGCAGCAGCCTCCAGGACAGCAGATTTGGCCTCAGAGCAGGGAATGCATCCCTCATGCTGCTTTTAGGCCACTAGGTGCTCTGGAAACAGGAGGGCTCTGAGTGCAACTTATAGCACACATGGCCCATCTGGAGATGTAGCTCAGTGGTAGAGCACATGTTTTACATGTATAAGGTCCTGTGTTCAGTCCCCAGCATCTCCAGGTTCTTTTCACCCTGCTGCTTTGCTCATGCCCAGCTAGGATGTGGCCCAGCAGTCTCCCTGCAGGAGTTTTAATCCTGCTCAGTGAGGGGCAAGTGCCAATTGCATGGAAGGTCTGGGGGGGTTTCTGCTCCTAAGTCACCTCGGTACATGTAAGATTCCCACCAGCTGTGCTGCTTGGGACAAGGGTAGATGAGAAGGGCAAATCCTCCAGCACTGGAGGGAAAGGTCCCATCTGCACAGACTGAGAGGCAAGGAAACAGAGGGGCAGTCAGTGCTCAGAGAGGAGAGAGGTCAGTGATTTACACCCAACAGGGGACACTGTCTTTTTGAGTATCACAGGGGTAGCTGTGTTAGTCTGGATCTGTAAAAAGAGACAGAGTCCTGTGGCACCTTATAGACTAACAGACTTACAGGAGCATAAGTTTTCGTGGGTGAATCCCCACTTCGTCAGATGAATGGAGTGGGAATTCTGTGCCTGGCTAGCCAACTACAAAAGCAATTTCTCCTCCCTTGATGCTCACACCTCAACTGCTAGAAGAGGGCCTCATGCGCCCTGATTGAACTAACCTCCTTATCTCTAGACTGATTCTTGCCTGCATATTGATACCCGACCCTGGACATTTCCACTACATTCATCTGACAAAGTGGGGATTCACCCACGAAAGCTTATTCTCCAATACGTCCGTTTCTCTGTAAGGTGCCACAGGACTCTTTGTCTTTTTGAGGCGAGTGCAGCTTGCTTGGGATGGTGCTGATGATGGACAGAAAAAAGGCTGGAGTCAATGACAGACAAGACCACAGAAGGGGAAGGGGAATGGCAGCCCCACAGAAGGTCCTGGGTGCTCAGATGCCCCAGTTATTGCACCCTGGGCTGTCGCAGAGAGAGAAAAGACACCGAGGGACCCAGCCCCCCTACAGTGATCCCATGGACAAGAACCTGGCTGGGAGTGGGGTGAAGGTTCCCTCTGGGAAAAGGGGAGCTGAAATCCCTCAGTATCCTGGAATTTAAGCAATCGAAGCTTCAAACCCTGCCCAGGTGTGGGCTGAGATGCATCAGCAGAAGATTGAGCTGAACAGGGGCGGCAGGTTTGGATAATTTTTGGTGGTGCCCAGAATGGGACCAAGTCCTGCCCCCTGCCCCCCACACACACCTGCCTAAGGCTCTGGGGGGGGAGTTTGGGTGAGGGAGGGAGAGGGGCTGGGCTCTGGGAGAGAGTTTGGGTGCAGGGTCTGAGCTCAGTCAGGGGGTTGGGGTGCAGGAGGGTGTGGGGGGGCAGGGTCTTGGAAGGAGTTTGGGTGTGAGGTCTGGGTTGGGGCAGGGGGTTGGGGGTGCAGGAGATGGTGAGGGGTGCAGCATTTACCTTGGGCATCTCCCGAAAGCAACCCACATCCTATATGCACTGAGCCTAAAGTTTTTCCAAGCCTTCTTAGCGCAGTTGGCAGCGTGTCAGTCTCATAATCTGAAGGGCCTGAGGTCAAACCTCAGAGAAGATGAGGTTTTTTGCTCCCTGCTTCAGATTTTCTACAGGAAACCAGAGAAAAGAAACTATAGGAGAGTGGTTTCTAGACACCCTCCCACCCATCTCACACACACACAGAGACTTTTCTAGGGCATTAACTTTTTCTTCTATGTGGAGTTTTTATTCTCCACAGAGCAAAATAAAACAAAAACATGCAAGTCTAAGACTAATACAGCATGAAACTCAATACAGATCAAATCTCACCCATGGAGATCTTCCAATAAGCTTCTTTTGCAGACTAGACTTATTTCTAGTCTGGGCCCAATCTTTTCACCTGGTACAGTCCGTGTTCCAGCTCAGGTGGTAGCTAAGGGATTTCTCATGACTGCAGACACCTTTCTTCTGTTTCTCCCCCTTATACAGCTTTGGTACAAGGCAGGAATCTTTCATCTCTCTCCTGGGGAAAAGCCCCAGGTTTAAGATGGATTCCTGTACCGGGGGACATGGTCATATGTCCTGTGAGACCCCAAGCCTTCATTCTTCCTGGCCTGACTCACAGATGGTGCAGGACAGAGCCATCTCCGGTCAATTGTCCTAGTTAATGGGAGCATTCAAGAGTCCAAACCACTATTAATGGCCCACACTTTGCATCATTACAACAGGACCTCAGAGTTATAGTTCACATTTCTAGTTTCAGATACAAGAATGATCGGTTCATACAAATAGGATGAACACACACAGTAGATTATAAGCTTTTTAATGATACTGTACAAGAGACCTTTTGCATGAAGCATATTCCAGTTACATTATAGTCACACTCATTAGCATATTTTCATAAAATCACATGGAGTGCAACGTCACAGCAGGGAAAGGGTTTTCCTGCGGCACCTGGGAGCAGTTGAGTTTCATGTTCAGGCTGTGGTATGAACCTCCAGGTTTCTCGTAAGCACACAGGGACCTTAGCGGGTGCTCTCGATACAGGAATGGCCCAGACATGATAAAGTGATGGGAATTGCATTTCCCTTTTTTATATTTGTATTTCCAATGACATTTCTGTTTGTGATTCGTTTTGCTTTGTATAACTGTGTTTTCTCCTTATTTTGATATTTAACAGGCTAACTCTAACAGCTAATAACGCGAGACTTCCAAGCAGGGCCTGGGCGAGTGGAAAAGAACTGTAAGAGATGCTGGTTTTCGACCTTGTGTTAGAGAAGAACAGAATGCAGACTGTAGCAGAAATTGCTGAGAGAAGTAAGAGATCAGAAAGGAATATGTACAAACAAAATACAGTAATGAGCAACAACTGCATGACACAAAAGGTATAAACGCTTGCCTTAACTGTTTATCTAACCGAGACCTACCTCAGGAGGGGAAACTCTGCGCGTGTGTACTCTCCCGACTAACTGCAGTTGCTCAAAATAAACTGCATAATATAATAACATTTAACAACCCTGTGGTGGGAAGAACATCTCAATAGCCCAACACTGTGGCATTTAATTTCAAAAAGGGGAACTATGCAAAAATGAGGGGGTTAGTTAAACAGAAATTAAAAGGTACAGTGACTAAAGTGAAATCCCTGCAAGCTGCATGGACGCTTTTTAAAGACACCATAATAGAGGACTGTAACGGGTTGGGACTCACCACCTGGCCCCTCCCACTGATGACTCCGGGAATTAGCTCTGTCCAGTGGAGCGCCCCCTCCTGGTGGTGTCCCGTCCGTCGTTCTGCCCTCTGTTGCTGTCTTTGGACCCGCGTTGCTGCCTGCTCTTCGAGGCCACTGCTCTCTGGCAGTGCCCCTTAGTCCATCTGCATCCCCTTCCGGGGGTCGGTGATCAGCAGTCCTATACCCCAGCCACTCTGTCCAACCGCCCTCTGAGTCCAATCCCTCTTGTCAGGGATCTGGGGTAGTACAATGGCCGCTCCCTATGCCCATTGGCTGGGTGTACTGCAAGGAGGAAGGGGGGGGCAGGCCCGCCCTCTACTCTGAGTCCCGGCCCAGGGACCC
>RQSS01098850.1:0-16259 GCA_003846335.1 Cuora mccordi | reverse complement strand
GGGGAGGGGAGGGGGGTAGAGTGGGGGAGGGGTTGGGGTTCCTGCTGCCCTCACGGCGACCAGCAGAGCACCCCCTGCAGCTTGCCCCCCCAACCAGGCGCTGGGTGTGCTGGTGCCTGGAGCCGCCCCTGGTTCCAGCCCCTCTGCCCAGGCAGCTCCCCCAGCCTGACACACACACACAGCCCCTGCACCCACCCACCCCAGGGCTCCTCAGCCCAGAGGGGAGCCCCCCCCCGGCTGAGTGGGGAATCAGAACCCCCCGAAATTACCCTGGGACCAGCATGATCTGCCTCCGCCCTGCCCTGCTCCGCATGGGGTGGCCCTTTCCCAGGGGGGCGGCAGGCTGGGCCGGCGGACCTGCTGCAGTCATGCCTGCGGGAGGTCCACCGGAGCCCCGGGACGACCGGACCTGCCGCAGGCATGACTGCGGACGGTTCGCTGGTCCCACGGCTCGGCTGGACCTCCCGCAGGCATGCCTGCGGAAGCTCCACGGGAGCCGCGGGACCAGCGAACCCTCCGCAGCTGCGGGAGGTCCAGCCGAGCCGCGCGACCAGCGGACCCTCCGCAGTCATGCCCGCGGCAGGTCCGCTGCTCCCGGGGTTACGGTGCATCTCCCGCGCATGACTGCTTGGGGTAGAGCCGCCCCTGGGGACCAGCTTGATCTGCCTCCTCCCTGCCCTGCTCTGCATGTATTCGGAGTAAGTCAGTTTCCCCGTCCCAACATGTGTCCTGCCCTGTGTCTCTTCTCCTCCCCAGTTCCCTCCAAACCACCCCATTTCCCCTGCACCCCGGGCTGGGTCTCTGCCCACCCCCCTTCTCCCCTCCTACCCCCATATCTCCCTGCCCCTACAGGTCTATAGGGCTGGATCCCTCCCTCCCCCCTTCTCCCCTCATTTCCTGCCTCTGGGGGTCTATGGAGAAGGGTGTCTTCTCTGCCATCCCCTCTCCTACCCCCCCATGTCCCGCTGCCTCTAGGGGTCTATGGGGCTGGGTCTTTCCCCCCTCCATCCCCTCCCCTGCCCCCAATATCCCTCTGGGGCTCTGTGGGGCTGGGGCTGGGGCTCTCTCCCTGCCCCTGTGCTCTCCCCTGCACACGATGTCCTGGGAGTGACTCAGTTTCCCTGGACCAACATTTCACACACCCCACCCCCACCCGACATGTCTCCCTCCACCCCATCCCATTTCTCCTGCACCCCAGGCTGGGTCTCTGCCAATCCCCCTTCTCTGCTGGGGTGGGGCTTCTACTGTCTGCCTTGGGGAGGGGGAGGTCCATGATGTCACAGCCCAGGGGGGAGGGGTTTGAATCATGTTTCTGAAATGGGAGACCAACTTCCCCCGCTCCCACTCACTCTCCATTAGGGGGCTGGGCTGGGCTCTCTAGGGAGGGGAGCCCAGGAAAAAACAGTCTCCCCTATGGAACCCAGGAGTCCTGGCTCCCAGTCCTCCTGCTCTAGACCCCCTCCACTCCCAGGGCCAGGGAAAGAACCCAGGGATCCTGGTGCTCAGCCCCCTCCCTGCTCTGACCACTCGACCCCACTCCCCTCCCAGGGTGGTGCAGGGGTCACTGGGTCCGTGTCCCAGCTCTGCTAAGGGCCTTCACTGATTTTCCCAACGTGCTTCCTTCTGAATCCAGCACATCTGCCCCCCCCCCGCCCCCGGTCAATATCCACCCCCGTGTGGGGGCACCAGCACTGTGCCGGGTCGTGATGGGAAATTGTCCAAGCTGGCCCAGGAGAGACGTGTGTGTCCCTGCTGCCCCCTGCTGGTGGGGCTGAGCCCCGCTCTGTGTGTGTGTGTGTGTGTGTGTGTGTTGGCTTTGCAGGATTTTGTATCCTGCAGCAAGTGACACACACACACACACACACACACACACACACACACACACTGATACACAAAGGGACTCACACAATCCCAAGAACACTCACACACAACACACCCAGAGGGGCATGCTAGCCCAACCCCCAAAGAGAGAAACAATCACACCCCCAGCCACACTCACAATCACACACACACACCAGAATATTCACAATTGTGCTCAGAGACACAACCGCACACAATTCACCGCCACTGCTCCCAACACAAGGACCTTCTGCCCCACACAGCCTGTGCCGAGGCCTGTGGAACTCACTGCCACTGGACAGCTACCCATGAGAATGGACCTTTCCAGGAGACCAATAGACATGGCCGTGGCGACAGAGGGGGCTCGGCTCCCAGGGTCTGACCCGGGCTGAGACTGGTTCTGACCTAGAGGGGTCTATCCAGCCGGGGGCAGCGTGACCCACACACAAACCCACCAGAAGCGCCTTTCTTAGCGGGTCTCCCAGGCCATCCCCCACCCTGCCCCGGGTTGGGTAACAAAGGGGCAGTATGGGACACTGGGCCGTATCGCAACCCGGCCCCAGCCCCTCGCTCCCACACGCTGGCGAGTTGGGTAACTGCCGAGGGATTGCACAAGAGAGAGTCAGAGCCAGGGAGAGAACCCAGGAGTCCTGGCTCCCCCCCGACACACACCCTAACCACTGGCTCCCACTCCCCTCCCAGGGCTGGAGATAGAACCCAGGAATTCTGACCAGCAATCCCCGCCCCCCCCGCTCTGACCAGTAGACCCCACACTCCCCTTTTAGATTTTAGTCCCGCTACGTCTTCTATCCACCCACCCCACCTGTCCATCCCTTTGCTGCAGGTTTCTGGGGTGTCACCCCTGCTCTGCACTGCCCCAGTGCAGCCCAAGGCTTTTCCTCCCCCCAACCACACATCCTCTCCCCCTCGTGCTGGATCGTCTGCTTGGCCCCCTGCCCCCTCTCAGGGCGCGCTGTGCGGCGTGGCTGGGGATTGTGCAATGGCCCAGCACCAGGCAACGCAGAACGGACACCACACGCCCTGCCCTGCCCCACCTGAGCTGCTCGCCAGGTGCATTGGTGCCCAGCACCCCACACCTGGGCCCTCTTGCCCCACAGGGGGTGAGCTGCAGCCCCCGCCACACTCCGCACAGGGGAGAAGGGTCAGGCCAGCCAGCCCTTGTAAGATGGGGAAATCACCACCGGGGTCGACGGTATGGGGGCTGTGACATACAGAGAAACGGTTGTTGCACCGAAAGAGGGCAGCAGAGCATGCACACATACACACACACACACACACACACAATTGCAAGCATACACAAACACATGCATGAATCCAGCCACACACACTTGCTAATATACGCAAACACCCGCACAAATCCAGCCAACATCAACGCAACTGCTAACAGATGCAAACACATGCACAAATCCAGCCACATGAACACACACACTTGCACAGCCATGAACACAACCCCCACAGCTGTAATGACACCCCCCCACACACACAAAACCCTTACAGAAAACCACACATACACAAACACCTGCAGAAATCAATCCATCCATCCATCCATCCACCCACACACACAATCCATCCCCATTCTGTGCACACACCTTGGGTCACTGCATCATTGAATACTTCAACTGGATGGGGGGCCCAGCACCATGGCTATTCCCTGCCCCCCAGGGCTCACAGGAGGTGGATTGGGGGGGCACAGAGGGCACGATCCAGTGCCAGCCAAGGGGGGATCAGAGGTGGGGATGGGGCCGTGGTTTCTGTACCACCCGGTTCCTGGCACAGGCTCCTTCCAGGATTTGCATTTCTTGGTAGTTTTCACCCCATCACCACTTCCTGCCCAGGTGGTTCAGGGGGGCGTGGGAAGAACCCAGGAGTTCTGGCTCCCAGCTCCACCTGTGCTAAGGTACGAGACTCCACTCTAACCCCAGCGCTGGGACTGGAACCTAGGAGTCCTGACATTCATCTTCCTTTCCTCTAACCACTAGACCCCACTCCCGCCCTTTTGGGGAGCCAGGGCTCCTGGGTTCTGTCCCCAACTCTGGGAGCAGAGTGGGGCCTAGTGGTTAGAGCAGGAGGAGCCAGGACTCCTGGGTTTTATTCTCAGTGCTGCTGTTTGACCCTGGGCCTCAGTTTCTCCTCCCACTTTTTGGGTGTGGAGCCTGTAAACTCTCTGGGGCATGGCCTGTATCTTGCTGTGTCTGGGCGGTGCCTGGCCCAACAGGGCCTGATCTCAGCTGGGGCAGGGACTGTTTCTGTGTCTGTGCAGCCCCTGGCACAACGGGGGCCTTGATTCTGCCTTGTCAACGGCAGCGCAGAAAGCCCTAGTGCCAAAAGAAGATGGGGGGGGTGGGGAAGCTTTGCAAAAATCGGTCACACCAATAGGAAACCAGCCCCAGCAGTTTGTGACTTCACTTCCCAAAATTCAACACACAGGCACAGAGTCACACACACCCCTTTTGCGAATGCACCACCTCACCTCGTCCAGGGATGTCTAGGTGGGGAGCTCAGTGTGGGAGCGGCACCATCAAGGTAGGTTCTGGAGATGGTCCTCCAGGTGTGGGCGTCTCGGCTCCAACTGGCACTGGGCTCATGCTGGGCTGCGTTCACTTCCTCTCTCTGGTGTGCGCCCCGGCTCCACAAACGCCCCCGCCCCCTGCTTTTTCCTTCTGGTACAAAAAAATATCCTCTTTCTTCGCCCCAGAGAGAGACACCCACGGTGCTGATCAGCACACACCTTCCCCCAACCTTCCCCCATTCCCAGGTGCGTGCAGGAAGGGGGTCGGGATTGGGGAGAGCCCGTGTCCCGAGGGGAGGGTATGGGGGGGCTTGTCCCCTCCTCGGAGCATGGGGGTGCCAATAGGCACCTATGGATGGTCCCTCCAAGCAGGGCCAGGACGGAAATGGGGGGGCCTGTTCCCCCAACATGGAGAATCTGGGGTGCAACCTTGCTTAACAGGTCAGTCTGTCCTTTCTCTGACTCTCCCATTCCAGCTTCAACTAGCGCTTGTGGTTCATTCGTTCTTTTTCATTCCTTTCCTTCTCTGGCTTGAATGTTCTTGCTTTCGTTTTTCCCCTCTACCTTTCACGCTCTTCCTTTCTTTCCTTCTTTTTCTAATGTTTATTTCTCTCCCTTTATTTCTTTCTCTGCCTTTCACGTTCTTTTCACTCTCTCTCTCGCTGGTTATTTTTTTCACTCACTCGTTTTCCTCGCTCCTTCCAAGCCAAGCGGGTTCTCCTCGCACACAGATTTTGACAGGTTTTCCTCCTGATCAGCAAGTGGATTAAGCACGTCTTCAGGGGGGTTTGGCATAGCAGAGATCAGGCTGGCCGGTGTCTTTGTGGCCGTCTGCTGGCCACACATAGGCATGGTCCTCCCCTCCTCTGGCCCTGACCTCGGTTGCTCTGTAGCTCTGAAGCCTTCCCTTTTTGCCCAGAGGAGGTGTGCTGGGCTCCAGCCTGGGACTCTGCTTCCCTCCTGCCTAGCCCTGACTATGAAGCCTGGCCCTTGCCCTCTTTTCTTCAAGTGCCAGGTGGACAAGAGGTAACATGTGGCTGCAAGCAAAATGGCCAAAATTGTGGGCCTCATGTGAAGCAGCAAAAATCCCAACCACAGGCATCAGGGTAACAAGTTCTAGAGGCCCAACCAATTTTGGCCATTCACCACCCAAGACCTGGCACCAGTGGGTGAGTCACCCTGCAAGAGGGGAAAGATTTGCTTTTGCACAGCTGGAGACAGGAAAGTTGAGCACTGTGAGCTCCAGGGCTTCACCACAAGCCAACACAAGGTCCCCCTGAGATTTGAACTCAGATTGCAGAAATCAGAGGCCTGAGTGCTGCCCGTTACACCATGGGACCAGCTCGTGCTGCTTTTTCTGCACAGTGGTGACCCTCACGGGGCTGGCTGGTGTAAGGGACTGTTGGCCCCTTACTAAAACATAGTGGGGGGTTTGGTTGGCTAGTTCCCAGCACCAATAGAAGGGGGAAGGGCCAATGGGAAATCAGGCCCCTGAGACTGACAGTCCCCAGGGGCAATGGGGAGAGGCCAAAGCTCCAAGTTAGCCGCACTGACAGGCCAGGCAGTGTAATGAGGGAGTCACCAGGCCAGGGGGTCCCATCCTCCGTGGGAGCTGGAACTGCCTGGGCCAGAGTGGGGCGGAGCTAAGGAGAGAGCAGGAGCCTGAGAAGAGCCGGGGAGCAGAGCTGCACCAGCCAGGGAGAACCAGAGCAGATCTGTGCTGTGAGCCAAGCCGCAGCAGCACGAGCCGTAGAAGCTGCCCAGGGAGCAGATCTGTGCTGGGAGAAGAGCTGCAGCAAGCGGAACCAGAGGAGCAGCCCAGGGAGCTGGAGGCAGAGCCGCAGCAGCACTGGGGCTGGAGGTGGGTGCAGTGAGCAGCGTGGGAGAGCGAGGGGGACCCTGGGCAGAAGGCCCAGTGCAAGGAGATGCCACCGGTCAAGAGATCTTGCAGGCCAGACTTTTGGGGGTGGGGGGATCATATCCCCTACATGGGGGCTGACACTGGGAACAAGGGTCCTGTCACCTAGAGCATGCGGCCACTGCCAGAGCAAGTGTCCAGCCCATGGTGTCCCTGCAGCACAGCCAGGGCCTGGGGAGGAGGCCTGGGACATGTGAGGAAGAGACTGTGACCTGCCTTGACCCTCCAGAGACGCTGGTTGTGATCTCCCTGTGCCACAGAACAGGGTGACGTGTTTTCCTTTCCCATCTTTCCTTATGTTTTACATTGATTGCTGGGTAATAAATGGTGTTTGCTTGAAGCACATGCAATGAGGAGTGGGTCAGGGAAGTGCCCAGAGTGGGGACACTGTAGCCCCTGTTCAAGTGATCATGACAAGATTGGGGGTCATCAAACCCCCCAGGATTCCTGGGCCCAGCCTTGTCGGGGTTACAAGGACTCTGCCACACAGGAGAGTAGAAAGAGCGTCCTTGGGGTCAGGCAGCCTCTGGGTAAGGGGGTGGGGACTCAGCTCCTTTCTCCAGCCAATTGCACCAGGGTCATGTATAAACCAGGGAAGTTCCCCACAATAGCCAGACCTGAACCCCCTGTACACTTGTGCTCTGTCCTCATTGCTTCTCTGTCTCTCTTCCCCTCAGGGCTTTCTCAGCATCTGGCCCCACAGCACTTCCTGGCAGCCACAGACTGCCTGTTCTAGGCCTGCTCCTGGGGATGTGGCCTCTCTCCTGATTCCTGAGGAAAGGAACCTTTCCAGGAAATGGCTACGGCTTCTGGGAATCCGCATGTGGCTGGTGGACAACACCAGGAATCATTTGGCTGCTGGCACACAAGGCAACTTAAAAAGTTGAGCACCCAGACAGGGGTTTGAACCCTGGACCCTCAGATTAAGAGCCTGATGCTCTACCAACTGAGCTACCTGGGATTGTTGAGGCCATCTTCACCGTTCAGCACAAGAGCAGGCAGGCAAAAGAGAGGCAAAAAAAGTCCCCAGAACCCCTCCTCTTTTTCTGCACAGCCACTGCCTGTCAGCAGGATTCCTCCTCCTCCTCCTCCCTCCTGTGCCTCAGTGCGACTCAATCTCCACACCTAGACAGCCGGTCCGTCCGCTGCACCCCAATCCCCCATGCCTGAGCCTCCCTGCCAAAGCCCTGCACCTGGCTCCAGAGAATTAAGTCTCACGTGTCGCTGGGAACTTGTGCCCAGAGAGTCTCGCCCCCCCGCCCCTCAGCAGATGACCTGAGAAACACAATGTCGCCTTTTCCAAAGAAGTGCTTGGAGGGGTTTTTCTCATGTTACCATGTGGCCTAATGGATAAGGCGTCTGAGTGTGGATCCTTTGGTGGTTGTGTTTCTGCAGTTTTACCTTTGTGCTGAACGTCCTGCTCCTTTTAAGGCTGGAAACTCTCCTTGGCTGCTCAGGCCAATGCTCTGGCTTCAGCTAGAGCCCCGGGAAGGAGTTGTGGGGTGGGCATCACAATGGCTGGGGCATGAGCCCCATGTGCTTCCAGTCTCGCCTTTGCCGTTCCTGACTTGCCAAAGAAAGTGGGCGGCTGCCCGGGCTAGTGTGTGCGCCTGTCCCTGTGCTGGAGGGTACTTGCTACATAGCGTCTTCGGAGCCTGGGTGTTTCTCTGCTTCTCGCCAGCTCTGGAAAGGCCTCTTGTGGTAAAATCTCCTGCCCCACTGCCAAAGTGAGGACCGTGAATGGGAACCATCAGAGGCCCCACCATGGGGCCTGGCCTTGCTTTCCTACCATCTTGTGATGTTGGCCGCATGCTGGTGACCTTCAGTGGGTGTTTGGCATGGCAGGAGCAGGCTGGCTGGGTGTTTTTGTGCCTGTCTGAAGGCAACACATAGGCACAGTCCTGCCCTCCTCTGGCCCTGACCTCAGTTGCTCTGTGGCTTTTAAGCCTTCCCTGGGGGCTGTCAGCACCAGCTGCCTCTGCTCTAGGTGCCCAGAGGAGGAGAGGTGTTGCAGGGTCACTTTTACAGATGCCCCTTCCCTGCTACTGCCCTTGCTCAGCTGGGCAGAGGAGCTTCCATCCCCTATCCCTGCCTGTCATTCCTGAGGGCCACCCTGCCTCACTCTCTTCCTGCTTGTTTTCTGACTGCAGAGCCCAAGCTCAGGGACTCACCTTGGCTGCAGGCACTGCTGTGCTCCCAGAAAACAAGCCACCTGCACAAAGAGAGATGAAAGGACCTGCCAAAACCTGAGATTGAACGAGGTACCTTTAGATCTTCAGTCTAACTTTCTCCCTGCTGAGCTACTTTGGCAGCTGCACAGTAGTATTTTGGCCTGTTGCTTCTCTGTCTGGGATGTTGTTGTCAGCAGTTGCACACAAAAAGGACAGGAAAATGAACGGCTCCACACCCCCACCGGAGGAACCCGATGCCCTTAGCTGTGGGGAGTAAGAAGTGGCTGTTGGCTGACAGGGCCTGTCCCCGAGGAGCTGGAACAGCAGCTGCCGCCTCCCCCTCGGCTCCAGGCTGTGGAAAATGCTCATTGCCTGGCTGGCTGCTGCTCTGTGCTCTGGAGAGCGTCTGTATTGCTCTGTCAACCCCCGTCTTCACTGAGCCAGTCTGGTAAGGTCCCAAGTGCCCCCTCCGGCCTGGCAGCTGAGAGTCTGTGCAGACATCGGCCCCCCTGCCAGCCCCACAGGCAGCAGCAGCATGACAGGCATGACTGCGGCGGGTCCCCTCTTCCCGTGGCTCCGGTTGAGCTCCCGCAGGCATGCCTGCGGCAGCTCAAGCGGAGCCGCGGGACCACAATGCGGGGGCGGGGACTCAGGGGGAAATGGGCAGTGTGGCATTGGGGACTTGGGGGAAGAGGCACTGTGAGGGTGGGATCTCGGGGGAAAGGGGAAGCATGTGGGTGGGCTCTCGGGGGAAGGGGCGATGCGGGGGCAGGGATTAGAGGGAACAGGTGGTGCAGGGGTGGGGTCTAGGGGCAATGCGAGGGCGGGGTCCCAGGGGGAATGGGTGGTGCAGGGGCAGGGTCTGGGGGGGGGAGGGATGGGGCAGGGGCAGGGTCTTAGGGAGAAAGGGAAGCTCAAGGGCGGGAACGCGGGGGAAGGGGCCATGTGGGGGTGGGTCCTTGGGGAAAGGGTGCAGGGGAGGGGTGTACTGGGGGCAATGTGGGAGTGGGGTATTGGGGAAAAGGGGCAATGGGAGGGCGGTGCCTTGGAGGAAGGGGCGGGGCAGGACTTCAGGGAAAGGGGCGGGGATTAGGGGGAACAGGCCATGTGAGGGGGACCTCGGCGTTAGGGGCAGCGTGAGGGCAGGACCTCGGGGGAAGGGGGCAGGACATCGGGGGAAGGGGCGGGGCAGGGCTTTGGGGGCGGGCACAGCGGGGGGGCAGGGGGCTGGGGCGGGGCTTTGGGGGCGGGCACAGCGGGGCGGGGGGGGCTCGGGGAAGGAGCAGGACTCATTCCGGCCGGGACCGGGTCTGTCCGGGGGTGTCGCTGTCCCTGCAGCGGGTGTTTGGAGCCGGGCTCCCCCGGGGGGGGAGGGGGCGGGGCCGGGGGCAGCGGGAGTCGGGGGGTGACACGCGGCCGGGGCCGGGGCCCGTCGGACCCACCCAGACCCGCTCGCACCCAGCCGGGGGGGGGGGGGTCACAGCCCCAGCGAACAAGGGGCGCCGGGAACATCCCGCGGGGCGGACACGGGGATCCAGTCCCCGGACAGAGCCGGACCCGGCCCCGCCCAGCCGCTTTGGGGGGGCGGGGGGGAAAGGGGCGAAGCGGCCCAGCACGTTCCTGCGCGGGGCAGCTTCAGACCCTGCTCTGGGGGGGCGGGGCCGGGGCTCTCTGGGGGGCGGGGCGGGGATGAGGAGTTGCGCTGGGGGGGGAGGTGTCAGGTTGACCCAGGGACCCGCCCTTACCTGGGCTGGAGAGGACGGAGGCGCCCCGGGGCAGGCTGGGAGTTGTAGTTCCTGGCTCGTCTCAGAGCGGAAGTGACGCGCAGATTGCTCAGACAGCTTCCCCCTCCCAGTGCACTCTGGGAAGTGTAGTTCTTCACACACACACGAGGCCTTTATGGGAAGGTTGGTCTGTGTGGGAGAGGGCAGGAAATCCCCAGGGTGGGGGAGAGGGAGGTGTGGGTGCTGGTGTAAAGTCAGAAACTGCTCCCGCCTAGCAGGGGATGCTGCTTGGGGTGGTGCCCCCCTCTCACCTCTGTAGACTCAGAAAATACACCCCAAAATTTTAACAATATGTTGCCATGAAAAAACCAAAGTGCTAAAGAAACCTGATTTTTCCACTATTTTAAAAATATCTTATCAAATCAGCATCTTTAGAGAGAAACACTGTCTGCCTTTTTAACCAGACAATTCTCCCCAGAAGAAGAGGCACTGGTCCTGGAGACACTGCAATATCAGGTCAATGCATGGGGTGGACAGAACAAGCTCCTATTCCAACCCCCTGTTTCAAAAATCAATTTAATATACAGTTCTCAAATCAAGGAGCAATGTTAAGAGTTTCAGATGCTAGGCAGCCGCTCTTCCCCCACTGCTTTCAACTTCAGCACGAGGAGCTCCCAGCCACGCACCAAACACCATTCACGAGGCTTTGATAACTAGGTAACTAACTGATGATCACTTCCCCGAAATGACTCCACTGGAAGAATTCAAAGCAAGAGCCCTTAACACACAGTTCTGTTCAAAGACAGAGAAGTCTTTCAGCCTCCTTCCTCTTGCTGGTTTCCCTGTACGCTCCTAATTTGCATAAACCCGCCCACTGACATGTGACTAACAATCTCTCACTGGTTTCAGCGTAGCAGCCGTGTTAGTCTGTATCCGCAAAAAGAACAGGAGTACTTGTGGTACCTTAGAGACTACCTAATTTATTTTAGCATGAGCTTTCGTGAGCTATAGCTCACTTCTTCGGATGCACGGAATGGAACACACAGACAGGAAATATTTATACATACAGAGAACATGAAAAGGTAGAAGTATGCATACCAACAGGCAGAGTCTAATCAATTGAGATGAGCTATTATCAGCAGGAGGAAAAAAAACTTTTTGAAGTGATAAGTAAGATGGCCCATAGAAGGTGTGAGAAGAACTTAACATAGGGAAGTAGATTCAATTAATGTAATGACCCAACCATTCCCAGTCTCTGTTTAGGCCACTGTTAATTGTATTTAATTTGCATATTAATTCGAGTTCAGCAGTTTCTCTTTGGAGTCTGTTTTTGACGTTCTCTCACTGTTAACTCTTACATCAAAACAGGCCAAAGAAAGCCTATGCAAGCGCTATACCGCAACCCCAATGCTCTTTTCTGCTCCTTCTGAAACGTACAGTCATCAGGCACACACAAGAGTTTTGCTCCATACCAGTCCAGTTCCTTGTCTAACCACTGCACACACATATGGTATAACCCTACCCTGAGCTGATTCCCGACTTCTGCGCTCAATACAGGAAAACGAGAATTGAGAGAGAAGCTGTGCAGGGAATTCTTCCTCAACTTGCACTTCACTCCCCAAGGGCCTTTCGGGGTCTTCTATGGACTTCAGGTTCCATTTGATTGCCAAGGTTTATGGTCTTATTAATTAGCCATTTCCTAATGCAAGGATGCTACATGTCAGACTAAAGAGCGATTTTCCAAAAGAGCTGAGAAACAGAACTAAAGCTGAGCACGAGGTGTTACATTTCCATGAGCATCCAGAATCTGACTGTGCCCTGGCAAGTTCAATGCTTCCGAAAGAAATCAGACAATAAGGAGCCCGTCAGGTCCCCCTGCTAGCACCCAGATCTAGTCAATCTGCAGGGAAATAAGGAAAAGGCGATGAATAAAGAAGTCAGGAAATAACAAGGAAATGAAGAGGTTTCTGTCCAATTTACCATCTTCTCAGCTACCAATCAAAGTTAAAGACCTAAAGTCGACCTATCGGCATAAGTACAGGTGGTTGAATGGAAGTTAAAAGGAGCTGCTGTGGCAAGTGTTAGGAGCCTGCAAGCAGCATGCAGAGCGTTTAAAAACGCTGCAATTAGAGGCTGCGACAAAGTTCCTCCTCTACCTTGGTGGGTCGCGCGCTTATTGGCATGTTTGCTCACCTCAGGGATCTTCCCCTCTGGTGGAATCCACAGTCTGGGTCACCTCCTCCTGGGTCTGATCAGGAGTTGGGAGGTTTGGGGGAACCGAAGGAGCCGGGCGGAGAGAATTCTCTGTGTGTGGACAGAATCCGGTGTGGGGAGTTCGTGCGGTGGGTGCCTGCACCGGAGTCACTTCGGGGCAGTGATTGCCACTGAGCTACGTAGTGACTAAAGGCGTGTGACTGGGGTGTGGTGCCTGGCCAGGAGCAGCTCATGGTGATAAGAAAAGGGTTGGGAGTAGCAGATCCTGTCCTAGCAGGGGGTGCCCACCCTGAGAGGGTGTTTTGTGGGTGCAGGTAGGTTTGGGGGCTTCTTGCCATGACAAGGGGAGTCTGGGGGGTGCAGCTAGAGACCTCCTATGCCCACCAGTTTTCTCTGTGTGGGGGGGCAGGTTTCATGATATCACAGCCCCTGGGGGAGGGGTTTGAATCATGACTTTAAAGCTCCTCCCCACTGAGCAGAGGCAGGGGAGACAAAGCCTGAGCTCTGCCCCAGTTAGGGGAGGGCAAATCCAGAGCTTGAGGGATTCAGCCCTGGGTGGTGGGGCTCAGACTTTTGGCTTCAGCCTCAGGCACCAACAAGTCTAATGCCAGCCCTGGTGACCCCATTAAAACAGGGTCACATCCCACTTTGGGGTCCTGACACACAGTTTGAGAACCACTGCTCTATGCTGATGGCAGAGAGTTTTCCTGTGGGTGCAGTTAATCCACTTCCCCAAGAGGTGGCAGCTATGTCAGTGGGAGAAGCTATATCGGTGGATGTGCAAGCTGTGGTGTTTAACACATTTAAGAAGTTTAATTAAACCCCATTTTTAAAACCACCTGTGGTCTGGGAATGGCAAAGGACCTCGATGAAGCAGGGTTTGTCCTTCAAAGTCCTAAAAATCACAATTCCCTACTCAGCTCATTGTGCTGGTATAGCTCAGTGGTAGAGTGGTTGATTGCAGCTCCAGTGATCCTCAGTTTAAACCCCAGTGTTCTCTTATAACCTTCTTTCCTTTTTTTTAAAAAAAGGAAAACATTTTCATTTCCATTCTCCATTCTGTTCAGGGGCTCCTCTATACGGGTGTGCTTGATATGAATGTAAGCGCTCAAGATTTCACTGTCCAAATGCATAAAAACCTAGCAAAGCTGTCCATCAGCTGAAATCAGTTCCAATCCTGTAAGTGTCTAGTTTATGTTTTCATCAATTAAACAAAGGTATCATATGAATGCACATTTGCAGATCCCTCTTCTCCAGGAGCTGTGCTGTGCAGAAGAACAAGAACCACATACAGCTGCAGTTCAGGAGTCTGATGACAAATGTTCTGAGGGCTGGAAAAATGCCTTCTAGTGAGCTATTGAAAGAGCTCAACCTGTTTAGCTTATCAAAAGAAGATTGAAAGGTGACTTCATTGAAGTGTTGAAGGGCCTTAATGGAGAGAAAAGGTTGTGTATTAAAGGGCTCTTTAATCTAGCAGAGAAAGGAATAACAAGACCCAGTGGCTGGAAGGTGAAAAGAGACAAATTCATATTACAAATAAGACACAAATATTCAACAGCAAGGATGATTCACCACAGGAACAAGCTACCAAGGAAAGTGGTGGAGTCACCGTCTCCTGATGTCACTTAGGTAATAGTAGGTAATAATTGGAGATATACCAATCTCCTAGAACTGAAAGGGACCTTGAAAGGTCATCAAGTCCAGCCCCCTGCCTTCACTAGCAGGACCAATTTTTGCCCCAGATCCCTAAGTGGCCCCCTCAAGGATTGAACTCACAACCCTGGGTTTAGCAGGCCAATGCTCAATACTAGATGCCTTTCTGGAACGTGTTTGCTCCAAAAGTAGCTATTGTGTCATACAGGAGGCCTGTGATATGCAGGCAGTCAGATTAGATGCTCTAATGGTCTTTTCTGGCTATAATGTTGACTAATTTCTGAAAAACTGAGTGTAGCATTGGGAGCAGCGTCTGATGTTTTCCTGTCTAGCCGGCTTGCTGCCTAGAACGAACGCTCCTTGAGTGGGGTGATCCACAGGGAGTAGCTCAAACCTCCAAAGTGCCTGGCCAGGGGCAGGACATTAGCACAGCAAGGGAGGGGTGTGGCAGTGACATCACAAAGGCCTTTTGCAGGGGTGGAGGAGGAGGAAGAGGAGGGCGGGGGGGCGAAGGGAAAGGCCGGGCAGAGCAGACAGGGTGGGGGAGGGGATGCTGGGGGCGGGGCTGGCGGGAGGGTCACAGCGGGGGGGGACACTGCGGGGGCAGGTTGGGGGGGGCTGAGGGGCCCCACGGCCGCAGGCTGCCGCGTGTGGGGCTGCTCCCAGCAGAGCGCCCCCTGCAGCTTGCCCCCCAACCACGCGCTGGGTGTGCTGGTGCCTGGTGCCGCCCCTGGTTCCAGCCCCTCTGCCCAGGCAGCTCCCTCAGCCTGACACACACACCCAGCCCCTGCACCCGCCCCACCCCAGGGCTCCTCAGCCCAGAGGGGAGCCCCCCCCCGGCTAAGTGGGGAATCAGAACCCCCCGAAATTACCCTGGGACCAGCATGATCTGCCTCTGCCCTGCCCTGCTCCGCATGTATTCGGAGTGAGTCAGTTTCCCTGTCCGACCATGTGTCCTGCCCTGTGTCTCTTCTCCCCAGTTCCCTCTAAACCCCCCCATTTCCCCTGCACCCCGGGCTGGGTCTCTGCCAACCCCCCTTCTCCCCTCCTGCCCCCAATATCTCCCTGCCCCTACAGGTCTATAGGGCTGGATCCCTCCCTCCCCGCATTTCCTGCCCCTACGGGTCTATGGGGCTGGGTCTCTCCCTTCCCCCTTTTCCCCCTATCCCCTCATCCCCTCCCCCAATAGCTCCCTGCCCCAGGCTGTCTATGGGGCTGGGTCTCTCCCTGAAGCCCCGCCCCCAGCGCCGGGCTCACAGACAATCCCCGCCCGGCGGCTGTGACGTGCGCTGACGTGCTCACTCCCCGCAGGCAACTCATTCACTTGAGACCAAAACGACAGAAGGTGTCACGTGTCCATGGGCGGGGTTATGCAGATGAGCAATGTCTGGTGGCAGGAGGGAAAGCAGCGAGAGGAACCGAAGGAGCCCGGCGGAGAGAATTCTCTGCGTGTGGACAGAATCCGGTGTGGGGAGTTCATGCTGCAGCGGAGTCAGTTTGGGGCAGTGATTGCCACTGAGCTACGTAGTGACCAAAGGCGTGTGAATGGGGTGTGGTGCCTGGCCGGGAGCAGCTCATGGTGATAAGGAAAGCAGTGGGAGCAGCAGATCCTGTCCTAGCAGGGGTGTGTGTGGGGTTTCTTTGCAACCGTGAGTGGGTGTGTTGTGGGTGCAACTAGACCTGTCCCCCTTCTCTGTTGGGGGCAGGGCTTCTACTGTCTGCTGTGGGGAGAGGGAGGTCCATGATGTCACAGCCCATGGTGGAGGGGTTTGAATCATGTTTCTGAAGTGGGAGAGCAACTTCCCCCGCTCCCACTCACTCTCCACTAGGGGGCTGGGCTGGGATCTCTAGGGAGGGGAGCCCAGGAAAAAACAGTCTCCCCTATGGAACCCAGGAGTCCTGGCTCCCAGTCCCTCTGCTCTAGACCCCCTCCACTCCCAGAGCCAGGGATAGAACCCAGGGGTCCTGGTGCCCAGCCCCCTTCCTGCTCTGACCACTAGACCCCACTCCCCTCCCAGGGTGGTGCAGGGGTCACTGGGTCTGTGTCGCAGCTCTGCTAAGGGCCGTGACTGATTTTCCCAAAGTGCTTCCTTCTGAATCCAGCACATCTGCCCCCCCTGCCCGGTCACTGCCCACCCCCGTGTGGGGGCACCAGCACTGTGCCGGGTCGTGATGGGAAATTGTCCAAGCTGGCCCAGGAGAGACGTGTG
>RQSS01098843.1:0-10587 GCA_003846335.1 Cuora mccordi | reverse complement strand
CTGAGGACTTTGCTGATGAGTGTCGCCAGCACAACACGTTTGGCAGTCGAGCTATTCCTTCAGCTCCAAAGTGACAGTGAGGAGTCTGACGATGATATCGATATCGCTTCTCCTGCCGCGTGTGACACCAAAGTGCTTGTGGCATTCACAGAAATGCTCAGCACCGTTGAACGCCGCTTTTGGGCTCGGGAAACAAGCACTGACTGGTGGGATCACATCGTCATGGAAGTCTGGGATGACGAGCAGTGGCTGCAGAACTTTCGTATGAGAAAAGCCACTTTCATGGGACTGTGTGCTGAGCTCGCCCCCACTCTGCGGCGCAAGGACACAAGATTGAGAGCTGCCCTGACGGTGGAAAAGCGGGTGGCTATTGCAATCTGGAAGCTGGCAACTCCAGACAGCTACCGGTCAGTCGGGAACCAGTTTGGTGTGGGAAAGTCGACCGTTGGAATCGTTTTGATGCAAGTTTGCAAGGCAATTAATCGCATCCTGCTAAGAAAGACCGTGACTCTGGGGAGCGTGCAGGACATTGTGGATGGCTTTGCACAAATGGGTTTCCCTAACTGTGGAGGGGCGATAGATGGGACGCATATTCCTATTCTGCCCCCCCCCCCCCCACCTGGCATCAGAGTACGTTAATCGTAAGGGGTATTTCTCTATGGTTCTCCAGGCGCTTGTGGATCACCGCGGGCGTTTCATTGACATTTACACAGGCTGGCCTGGAAAGGTGCATGATGCACGCATCTTTCGGAACAGTGGCCTGTTCAGGAAGATGCAGGCAGGGACTTTTTTCCCAGACAGGAAGATCACAGTAGGGGATGTCGAAATGCCCACTGTGATCCTTGGAGACCCCGCGTACCCGTTACTGCCTTGGCTCATGAAACCCTATACAGGGAAGCTTGACAGGAGCAAGGACCGGTTCAACTACAGGCTGAGCCGGTGCAGAATGACTGTGGAGTGTGCTTTTGGGCGTTTAAAAGCCCGCTGGAGATGTCTGTATGGGAAGCTAGACTTGGGGGAAAGCAGCATCCCCGCGGTTATATGCGCTTGCTGTACCCTCCATAATATTTGTGAAGGGAAGGGTGAAACATTCAGTCAGGCATGGACCACCGAGGTTCAAGTCCTGGAGGCTGAATATGCACAGCCAGAGAGCAGGGCTAATAGAGAGGCCCAGCACAGGGCTACAAGGATTAGGGATGCCTTGAGGGAAGAATTTGAGGCTGAAAGCCAACAGTAATGTTTGCTGCCTTGCATGGGAGTGAATTGCACTGTTTACACTGTTATTCTATTATCCCTAATAATAATATGATTTGCAGTGCCTCTTTCTTTACTGGACTAAGGTATCTTTAACTATCTGCTATAATAAAGACTGTTTTCAAAGCCAAGAATTGTTTTATTGAAAAGAAAAAAACTTCCTTGACAGACAGACAGACGCACAACATTTCATGAACACAAGAGGGCAGGGGTGTGGGTTGGTGAACTGTACAGTCACAAGTTTGCATATGTCCTGTCTGGAGTGCTGTTTAATGAGTCCTGCACTTCAGGGTGCATATACTGCATGGTGATGGGGGTTGAGTGCAGAGGGTAAGGGTGGTGGTAGGTATCAGGGCTGGTTGGTGAACGTACAGGTGTTGGAGGCAGCTGGTGGTGGTAAGAACCTGAATGCTGGGGAAAGGCAGTTTGAGCTGACATTGGGGCACAAGGCAAAAAGCTTTGGGACCGGGGGGGCTGTGGGGCAGCACGGTAGTGCTCTGCTTGCATGGCAACGAGTGACTCTATAGAGTCCGTTTGGCGCGACAGGATGTCTAGCAGCCGGTTTGTGCTTTTCCTCTTGGCCACTGCATTTCTCTTGTGTATCCTGCTCTCCTTCTCCCGCCACTCCTTCAATTCTTTACTCTCTCGAGCAGAGTGATGAAGAACAGTTTTCAACATGTCCTCTTTGCTCTTTCTGGGATTTTTTCTCAAATTTTGAAGCCTCTGTGATGTTGAACATCTGGGCAGTCCAGTAGTCAAGGTCACTGTAGAAACACAGAAATGACAACATTTAACACGGGCAGCATTGTATCCACTATCTCCAGACATGAATTGTTACACTGAGGGAGTTCTGACTTTAGCATTCTTTTCCCACACGCATGAGACAACAGAAGCCACGAAATGGTGAGTGAGGGGTGCTTATAGAGGGAGAAGTGGGGCTTGAGTGATAGAGGGGAGGTGGTTGCTTCGGGTAATCTGGAGTGCTAGAGGGGTTGAGTGAAGATGCAGCTGCAGGGGTGATCTTATCTCCCTATCTCTTCACTAAAGAGTCTCCCAACATTTTTCACAGGAGTTAATCCTGGAAGATGTCTCCTTGCTGAGAGTCTCTAGGGAACAGAGGGAGGCTCTTTTAGAGCAATGTGGATTCCGCCCGGGACCCTATGCGGCTAGCCTGTGTTCAGAAATGGTCCCGCCACCCCTGGCAGCACAATGGCGCGGGCGCGTCACCGTCACTGGGACAAGGGACACAGTGGCTCTGCCTATAAACCTGCGCAGGCATATTGCCCACGCTCTGGATGAAACTTTTGCTGAGATAACTGAAGCAGATTACCGCGACGTGATAGACCACATCAACGGGCTATTCCACATCTAGAGGCTGGCATGCATGCAGCATTAACCCCCCTTCCTCTCCAGAAACATTTCCACCCAGAAAATAAAAGCCGCTTACCGGTAACCCGCTCCTCTGCTTGTCCTTCTGCAACTGCTGGCTGCTGCGACTGGGTACTTTCCTCCTGGCTTGAGAAGAGCTCCTGGCTGCATGCCCACTCTGGGGTGTCTTCCCCCATCCCAGTAGCTTCACTCGCGGTTTCCTCCCCCCCCAGCCGCCGCCGCCCCCGCCGCCGCCTCCGACTCCTCCTCCTGTCCCCCAGCCTGCTCAGAAGTGTCCATCGTTATCCTGGGATTGGCAGTGGGGTCACCCCCAAGTATCTCATCCATCTCCCTGTAAAAACGGCAGGTCGTGGGGGCAGCTCCGGATCGGCAATTCCCCTCGCGGGCTTTGTAATAGGCACTCCGCAGCTCTTTAACTTTCACCCTGCATTGTAGTGCGTCCCGATCATGGCCCCTATCCAGCATGGCCCTTGATATCTGCTCAAAGATATCGTAATTCCTACGGCCGGAGCGCAGCTGTGCCTGCACAGATTCCTCCCCCCAAACACTGATGAGGTCCATCAGCTCGCCATTGCTCCATGCTGGGGCTCGTTTGCCACGTGGAGGCATGGTCACCTGGAAAGATTAACTGATTGCACTCCACACCTGGCTGCAGCAAACAGGAAGGAGATTTTTAAAATTCCCGGGGCATTTAAAGGGAGGGTCACCTGAGGCAAGAGCAGTAGAGTGCAAACTGATGAGCAGAGTGGCTGAACAGGAATTCTGGGATACCTCCTTATTCCCTGGAGGACAATTAAAGCGCTGGTGAGTGTCCACACCTGCTGAGCAGCGCTGGATCACCAGCGCTGCACTCCTTATACCCCTGCCGAGATGGGTTTTCAGCCAGCGCTGCAACCAGGGACTTGCAGCGCTGGTTGTGCCCTGCAAGTGTGGACAGGGTGTAATTGCAGCGCTGGAAAGCCTCTCCCAGCGCTGCAACTTGTAAGTGTAGCCAAGCCCTTATCGTACTGAGCGTGGCCCTGTTCTGACAGCTGCTGCAGAGACCCCAACTGAGATCTGGGCCCTGTTCTGCCAGGCGCTGAAGAGACCCCAGGTGAGATCAGATCCCACTGTTGTGCCAGGTAAAACTGAGACCTGGACTGAGATCACGGCCCCCCTTGTGCCAGGCAGCGAACAACTGCGACCCAAAGCGCTGCCTCCATTGTGCTGGGCACTTCAGAGACCTCGACTGAGATCTGTGTCCCCGTTGGGTCTGGCACTGCACTGACCCCGACCCAGATCACGCCCCACCACTGTACTGGGCACTGCACAGACCCTGACAGGGATCCTGGCCCCACAGTTTGCCAAATGCTGCAGGGGCCCTAAACAAAATCAGGGATCCTGTAATGCCGGGAGTTGCAGAGCCCCTGACTGAGATCAGGCTTCCTGTTGTGCAGGGCTCTGCACAGACACTGACCAAGATCAGGGTCCCCATTGTGACAGGTGCTGAACAGGGTATCTCTACCCTGCCGTTAAAAACCCCCAGCTGGCCCATGCCAGGTGACTCAGGCTCACAGGCTCAGGCGAAGGGGCTGTTTAATTGCAGTGTAGGTACCTGGGCTCAGGCTGGGGCCAGGCTGTAGGACCCTGCGAGGTGGGAGGGTGCCAGACCTTGGGCTGCAGCCCCAGCTGGACCATAGAAACCACAATTAAACAGCCCCACAGTCTGAGCTGTGTGAGCCCAAGTCAGCGGGCACGGGCCAGCCGCTGGTGTCTGACTGCAGTGTAGACATGCCCACAGGGACAGAGGCCTTGCCACAAAAAGCTCAAAGGCTAAATAGGCCAATGGTGGGAGGCGACTCTCCATTTTACAGATGGGGAAACTGAAGCTCAGAGAGCTGAAGTAATTTGCTCAAGTTTTCATGGAGAATTTGCGGCAAAACTGGGAACTGAACCCAGATTGTTTGAATTCTTGCCTCTCCCCTTAACCCCAAGCCCAGCGTGTGTGTGTGCAGCGTTGTTTTGGTCTGTGTTTGCCTTGCATTGGCTTCCAAGGGAGGCTGTGGAATTTCCTTCATTGGAGGTTTTTAAGGCCAGGTTAGAGATACACCAGTCTGGGAATGTCTAGGGATACTTGGTGTTAGGGGGCTTATTCCTTCACCCTCTCACTTCCCTGGTCCTTCTCGCATGAACAGAGAGCAGCAGTACCCCAAGTCCAAAGGCGCAAACAATTCGATGTTTATTGGGGTGAACTTCCAGCAAGCATGATTCCAGTTTCCTTCCTTACTGTCCCCCTTCCCAGCTCTGACACCACAGAGCCTTGCCTGTGTCCCTGTTCCCGTTCCCATCCCCTGTTCCTATTTCCTCCTTTACCAAAACATGATCCCAATTCCCCCAGTCCCTGTTCCCCTGTTCCCATTCCCCTCCCCCTTTACTTCCTGATTGACTGCAGACTATATAGTAAAACCTGTGTTTTGCTTAGCTATTTCTTAACCAGTCATTTTACTGAAATTTAACTATCCAATCCTAACATATTGTAACATGGTTATTTAACCAATTATATTCCACCACCTTCATTGGTTTACACCCAACAAAATTAATTGTACAGTAGACAGAAACAATCACAGGACCAGACAGAGACCATGCAAATAAACATACAAAACAATACAGACGTGAGGATTTCACCACTACATTTATACAGACAGGAGGGTTTTCCAGCTGTGTCTATTGATAAGTGAGTTCTTGCCAGACAGGACGCTATCAAACCAGGTTTCCTTTTACAACTTCTAGGCTCTTCTCTTTCTCTGGAGGTGATAGAAATATCAGGGCAGGATTGTATTCCTAATAGCCCAATAGCACCTTATTTCAATGTGACTAGTTTGGAATGTGAGGATGTGACCAGACACTTCCCAGCGTATGGCTGCCTAACTACATCTTGGCTGAAGGCCTTCGCCTGTCGCAGTAAGAGAAGGCCATTCCACAGACAGTGATCTTTGATTCCTTCTTTTATACCTCTATAACTAGCTAAGTGATAAGAATACACCTACATTCTTAAAGTATAGGCCTTTGCAGACAGGCCTGAATATCTATATCCTAACACTTGGTTCTGCCTCAGCACAGGGGGCTGGAGTAGACGACCTCTTAAGATCCCTTCCAGGCCTACATTGAAATAATTCTCTTTTGTGCTGTGTCCTGTTCTACGCTGAGCTGTTTTGCGTGGTGCCATTTGGAACTGTGATTGCCCCATGTTGTGTTGCATAATTTTATGGTGCATTGTTTTGCCTCAGCTTGTTTGGTGTCTGTGTTGTGTTGATTTGAGTTGACCTATTTTGCATCGTGTACTTTTGTCCTAAGGTGTGTTAGTTTGCATTGTGTTGCTTTCTTCTCCTTAGTATTGTCATTTTATGCTGTGCAATGTAGGTTTTTGTTTTGTTGTTTTTTGAATGGCCTGACATCATGTTGTCGTGCGGTTTTTCTCTGTATGTTGTTTTATATGTATATATTGCATAGTATCCTAGACATGTAGGGTAGATAGGACCTCAAGATGTCATCAAGTCCAGCTCTCTCTGCCGAGGCAGGACCAAGTATATATAGATTATCTCTGACAGAGCTTTGTCCTACTTGTTCTTAAAAACTTCCAGGGAAAGAGACTCCCCAGCTCCCCTTGTAAGACTATTCCAGAGCTGACCTGCCTTAGCTCTGGGGACACCCACACAGATTGTAGTGGTGAGCAGCTCTGCAGAGAGAGGAGACCCCAGTGAGTGGGCAGCTGGGTAAAGAGACTGAAGTTGGGAGGAGAAACATTGACGTGGCCAAGGTCACCCAGGCTGTCCGTGACCGAGCTAGAAATAGGTTCTAGTGCCACCGTACTGCTGTTTCTGAAGGTCTCTGCCACCCTGGTGTTTTAGGCACTGGTGGAAACCCTTAGTACAGACAGAATTTACACTAGTGCACTCTGATTGGTACTGGTGCACCATGTCCCTGTTTGAAGGCTTGCAGGGGAGGGGGATGGGGGGAAGTGACCTCACAGAGGCCTGGGGCTGGCTGTCCAGTGCAGCTGGTAAGGGAGGGGCAGCAGTGAGTGCTGGAGGTATGAGCCAGGAGCACAGCCCCACAGGGCTGGACACTGACTTCTCCTGACCCATGACCCACACACCCAGCTGTGTGCAGGGACCGCAGCTGAGCTGCCCTGCCAAGACAGCCTGTGCGTCCATGGACAAACCACCTCTTCCTGCAGCCTAATACAGTGGGGTCTGGGGACCTTTCCAAGCTGCGGGTGACGGGGCTCTGGCATTACCGGGGTCTGTTCCTGACTCTGTCCCTGACCTGCTTGGTGACCTGGGGGAAGTCACAGCCCCTCTCTATTTTCCTCCTCCCCATTGTCTGCTTGGATCGTGATCTCTTTGGAGCAAGGACTGTCCCTCTCTGTCTGTGCAGAGCCCAGCAGAATGGGGCTGCTGATCTCAGGCAGGGTCTCTGCCATGTGCTGCACTATGGGGCCCTGATCTCCATCAGTGTCTGTGCAACGCAAGGCACAGTTGATAGACTCACAGACTTTAAGGCCAGAAGGTAGAGGTGTATTTCAGATGAGGTCTCATCAGTGCCTTGTATAACAGTACTAACCCTTTCATGTGTCTGCTGGAAATACCTCACCTGATGTATCCTAGGACTGCATTAACCTATTTCATGGCTGCATCACATTGGTAGCTCATAATTGTAGATTGCCACGGACTCACAGGGGCGAAAGAAAATGCAGGCCTGTTATTTACCAGGCTGCACGTGGCAACAGACTATATTGGTAAGGGATGCAAGTAGAGTATGGGTCACGATGCAAACTGCAGACACACACACACACTAAAATTAATCAATTTAAAGTTTTATTGGGGATAATTACAAGGGGTAAGGGAGGAGCGTATAATTAGCTAATAGAGTTAATGAAACTTAAAACACACAATGACTAAAATATCTACTAACAATATTTATAAACAAAGATGCAGCATTTAGTAATAACTGATACTTACAAATACAAACCAACGCATAACGACCGGCAAATGTAGAAGCTCTGTTTGAAACACGTGAGCTGAAAGAGAGGCTTCGAGGTGATCAGGCTCGGTTACGGGTGTACACAGGATACAAAGGATTCGTTTTTCTTTCTCCTCTCCCTGCCTGCACATGGCAGGCAGGCCTAAAGTACCAACTATGACATCATAGAAGTGTCATAGGGGACGGGGCCCAAAACCTGTCTGTGTTCGTTTCTGATTGGCACAAGCAAAGTTTACACCAAGTAGGGGAGCAGGTGCCTTAAAGTCTGGCTTTGCCCCCAAAAGGTGAGGAAATGCATATTGTTTTAGAATGCGTTGAACACTGAATGACAAAAGAAGAGGCCAGGGCAATACCAGTATGGGCAAGATTTACAGGATGCAGACAGGAACTCATCTCAACAATAATTATCCTGTGATCAATCAATACACCCAGGTCTTTCTCCTCCTCTGTCACTTCCAATTGGCAAATCCCCAGCTTATTGCAAAATTATGCATTTGGGGACTAACAACTAGAATTTGTGCACTATTAATTTTCATCCCATTTCTATTACTCGAGCTTTCAAGGACATGCAGATTTCCTTGTATGATTTTCCTGTCCTCCTCCATATTGGCAATCCCTCCCGGCTCTGTGTCCCACTCCCACTTCTTGTGCCAAGATCACTGATAAAAGTGTTGAGTAAGATTGGTCCCAAGACTGATCTGAGGAACTGCACTAGTAACTCCCTCCAGCCTGACAACTCACCCTTCAATATGACCCCCTTGTAGACTCCCCTTTATCCAATTATTTATTGACCTTTGGGTTCTCATATTAATCCCCATCGTCTCCAATTTAACGAATAGTTTCCCATGTGGAACTGTATCAAAAGCCTCACTGACGTCCAGATCAGGTTTCTCTGCACAATCTACCTTTTGTAACACCATGTTTTATTTATTTATAGTGCTGAAGGCTGGGAGGAAGTGTTAGCAGTAGGCTGAGAATGGCCATGTGGAGGTGGGGGAGGGGATGGCAGACAGTGGGGAGGTGGGGGGGATGCGGCATTGGAGGTGTATGTGGGATTGTATTTTGTAGGAGTCCATGTCTCTGCTCCCTGTGGCCGTGACTCGTTCTGTACCAAAGCAGCACGTCAGCAGAGCAGACGCACACACCGTAGCTCTGCCTGGAACACGCAGCGTTCACTGCCAGACGGGCTGGGCGATTTTTCAGGGACCCAGCTTGATATGCCTGGCTGGGGTGGGTTCAGCTGGACGGTGGTCTGGGGCTCGGATAGTTTGCGATGTTCCTTTTTGCATAGTCAGTTTCTTTCCAATTATTGTTTTACCCCCACCTATGCCCGAGGCCGCTCTCTTCTTAACTTGCTTCGGTTATTTCACTTCCAGTTTTTAAATGGGATCTAAGAATTGCAAAGCTGAATGAAAGATAAACAAACAGAACCATTTGAATGTTGGCCCAGAGCTGGTAGAACGGTACCTAGTGACGGTCAGCTATAATGACCGGGTTCCCTACAGCGTTTTCTGGTGGGGCGGATAAAGCAACGTCAAAGAGCCAAATGCACGTTTTAGGGCGAAAGGGCTAAATGCATGGGAAATGAACTGACACCTACTTACCATTTCTTAATGCCTAAAATGTTGACACTCCCTCACAGCATCTTTTTTTTCCAAAGCGATGCACAGCACACAGTCAAGTTAATGAATGGAAGCACACCCATTATTGACTGCTTTGTGCTGCATGAGCATCTGATTAAGCACCTAATTACAACTGTACCGCTGTAAGTGGAAATGCATCAACCCAGCTTAGCTCCAAGGTGTTTAGATGTGAATGAAAAGTTTCTAAATTAAATACATGGCAGAATGGCTAATGGGGAAAATACACTGAAGTGCCTCTACCCAGTCCTGTTGACTTCTTCTCCTAAACCTCCCATGAGTTCTGGCCTCTTGGTCAACTTGGCTCCCAGTCCCACATCAGCTGTGCCCTCTCCCAGCCTAACCCATTTCTACTGCAATTCTTCACCCTCCTCGTCCAGGCAGGGGGCTGGCGCTGCAGCCCCTAAGGTACCTGCATTAATCACTGTCTCTCATACTGGGGCTATTTAGATTTCAGGGAACGATTTCCCAGAATTACTGACTCGGGGAGGTGGGAGAGAGGAGAGGCTGAGAGAGTGTTTGCTCTTAGGGCCATGTTCAACTCTGGTAGCCTCCATGTTACCTCATCCTCCACCCTCCCCCATGTGTCCCTGCTCATGTGTCAGTGTGTCACCTGATCATAATGCCACTGACCTCAGCAGAGCTCCCAGACAGGAGCTATATCACAAGGGGGTTACGGTACTGAGAGTGAAATACATCACAGGGAGGGTGTAATTATCCTGAAATGAAACATTCCAGTCTAGGAAGTGAAAGACTTCAAGTACTTCATTACTTAAAATTATGCTTGAAAGGATTGGATTTTTATGAATAAATTGCAGTAAATGTTGATTTTACTGTACACACACACACAGATGAAAAAATATTTATATAGGTAATATACAGAAATGCTTCTGGAGAAAGTGGAGTTTGATTTAAGGATATTTACTCTGTATATTTTGCATGTGACATTGACAATTTCTCCTTGAACAGTTCTATGATTTGGCTTTTGGAATCTCAACAGTTACTGTTATTAAATAATTGTTGTCTGACGACCCCCATAACTTCCCACAGCTCTGAACATTGAAATTGTAAACATTGAAAAAAGGGCTTAAAAATAAATATCGCTATCTATTGAAATTAAAAGAAAGAAATAGACAAAATGAATTTTGTCAAACCCACTTACCAGCAATTGCAATATGCTAGGGGATGGAAATTCACAACTAAGGCCCCCAACCTTAATTCTGCCCTGTAGTGACACCAGGCAATTGCCGTAGGGCTATGAATTAGGCATTTTAGTGTATAT
>RQSS01098840.1:0-16806 GCA_003846335.1 Cuora mccordi | reverse complement strand
GAAACATCTCCCTTTTCAGCTTCAATGCACATTGCACAAGAACATGGCTTCTCATCTCTTCGGTTTCAGAGGAGCAGCCGTGTTAGTCTGTATCCTCAAACAGAACAGGAGTACGTGTGGCACCTTAGAGACTAACACGTTTCTTAGGTTCTGTTGCCATCATGTGGCCATTTCATTTCACTTCTTATTGTTAAAAGGTCTGGGTACTTCAATGAGGCTAATCATCTAGTGGAACAAGCTCCACACGGGATTTGGTTAATTCCCCATCACTGCCCTGTGTAAATCAAGACCGCAGCTCTTGCTGCAAGACACCTGGTGTGTGGGTGTCCCTGTTCCCCCTTCAGAACCTCTGGTACATGGTGCTTCCCTCCTCCGAGTTCAAGATCCCCATCGTGTGGGTGCTGCCATCCAGGATCTCTGGTGGGTGTCTCTGTCCCCCACCCCATGAACTAGCTCCCGTGTGTGGTTTCCCCTGCCTGCCCCCATCCGGGAGCTGTGGGTGTCTCTGTTCCCCTTTTCAAGATCCATGTTGCAGGGGGGCGTCCCTCCCCCCAGGTCAGAATCCCCAGCGTGTGGGTGCTCCCATCCCCCCCTCCAGGCTCTGCAGGGGGTGTCTGCATAAAAAGAGACCGCGTCTCACTGTCTTGCCCAGGCTACGCTGCAGGGGCTACTCACAGGTGCAACCCCACTACTGATCAGCACAGGAGTTTTGACCTGCTCCATTTACCGACCTGGGCCGGTTCACCCCTCCTTAGGCAACATGGGGACCCCAAGCTTCCCCAGGATCACCATAGTAATGCCGAGCTTAGTGCAGACACCCGATCGGCACAGCCCCCTGCAACCCAGAACTCCTGAGCTCAAGCGATCCGCCGGCCTCAGCCTCCCCAGGCGCTGGGATCACAGGCACCAGCCACGGGGCCCAGCAGGTTACAGGGTCTCCCGCTTCCAACTTCAGGCTCAGCCTGGGAGCTCTGCGCTCTGAGCGGGTGGAAGTGGAGCCTGGCACTGAGCTGATGCACTGAGGGTTATTTGCACTGTGCGCTTCACATGGAGGTGAAAACAAGGGGCACAGATATTTGAGCACAACCCTCGTCCTGAGGAAGGGGGGGGGGCTGCATAAAGAGAGACCGGCTCTCCCTGGCGGGGCTGCAGCGGCTCTTCACAGGGGCAGTCCCACTGCCAATTGGTACCAGAGTTTCGCAGGCCTCCTTTCCTGGCCTGGCTCCCCTCTCCCTAGGGGGAACTGGCGACCCCAAACTTCCCAGAAACCATCATAGCGAGGCCAACCTGAGCACAGACACCTGCTCAGCACCCCGGGGTGCAGCCCTGAACTCCGGCAATCAGCTACTCTCAGCTGCCCACCCAACAAGCGTTACACGCAGGAGCCTTCGTGCCCCGCGTGTTCAGGTCCCTCCCAGCGCCAGCTTTAAACTCCGCTGCTCAGTTCTAAGCTTTGGCCACACGGGGGCAGCCTGGAGCTCAGCCAACGCCTCCCGGTGCTGGTTGCGTTTCCTGCTCCTCGTGGCAGGTTCACACCCCGCAGGCAGATCTCTGAATCGGAGCCGAACCGTTCCCCAAATCCAGCGCTTTAGCAGCAGCTTTGCTAGGAAAGCGCTGATGTCCCCAAGTAAAGTAAGAGCCAGAGCGCTGTGTCCAGGATCTTCTACTGGGCCCCTCACCGTGGTGTCTGTCAGGCGCAAGGAGAAACCAGGGAAATGTTTTCATGGCGTTTAAGGGCAGAAGGGGCCATTAGCTCAGCTAGTCTGACCCCCGAATAACACAGAATTACACCATGACACACATTGATCCCACAGACCTTAGATAGATCAAAGCGTCTCAGCCCTCAGGAAGGAGGCTAAACTGGGTGCCAGAGGCAGCGAACAAGGGGCCCCCAAGGCAATGGCAGGGAACTGATGAGGTGAAATATGCCCAGATGATCCCAGCAGGCGACCCACCCCCATGCCGCAGAGGTGGGAGTCCCTGTTCCTCCTGCCCTTAAGAATCTCTGGTGGTGAGTGGGTCCCCCCAGTTCCCCAGGTAAGAATCCTCCATGTGGTTTCCCTGGCTTCACCTCCAGATAAGAACATTGTGTGGAGGGAGTGGGAGGAAGGTGTCTGGCAGATCTGTAAAGGGGGACTGTGTCTCCCTGTCTGGCCCAGGCTCCTGGGAGGAAGTGATCTCAGTGTGTCTGGCTGTCTCCATTCCTCCCACCCATAAGAATCCCTGGTGTGTGGGTGCACCCTAGACCACTAAGGATCTCTGGTGGGTGGGTGTCTCTCTCCCCCTAGTCAGGATCTCTGGGGCGTGGCTGTATAAAAAGAGACTTTGATTCACCCAGGCTGGGGTGCCATCATGGAACAGACCAGGTCCTTCTGTGGAGGGTTTGCGTTCCTCCAAGGCCGTGATCTCAGTGTGTGTGGGTGTCCCTGTCCCTTCAACCCTTAACAATCCCTGGTGCGTGGGTGCGCTGGGCCCCATTACAATCCCCTCTGTCTTACCCCCCATGAGGGATCCGGTGGATGTGGGTGTTCTCCACGCTACTGGGGGTGTCTGGTGCCCCTGTCCCTCCTGGTTAATAGTGGAGTGTGTGGGTGTCCCCCCGCCCGATAAGGATCCGTGTTGTGCGGATGCCCCCGTTCTTCTCATTAAGAATGGTGCAACGGAGCATGTGGGTGTGTCCCCCACCCCATGAACTAGCTCCCGTGTGTGGTTTCCCCTGCCCCCATCCAGGCTCTGTGGGTGTCTGTGTTCCCCTTTTCAAGATCCGTGTTGCAGAGGGGGCGTCCCTCCCCCCAAGTCAGAATCCCCAGCATGTGGGTGCTCCCATCCCCCCCTCCAGGCTCTGCGGGGGGTGTATAAAGAGAGACCGTGTCTCACTGTCTTGCCCAGGCTGCGCTGCAGGGGCTATTCACAGGTGCAACCCCACTACTGATCAGCATGGGAGGTTTGACCTGCTCCATTTCCGACCTGGGCTGGTTCACCCTTCCTTAGGCAACGTGGGGACCCCAAGCTTCCCCGGGATCACCATATTGATGCCAAACTTAGTGCGGACACCCAATCGGCACAGCCCACTGCAGCCAAAAACTCCTGAGCTCAAGCGATCCGCCGGCCTCAGCCTCCCCAGGCGCTGGGATCACAGGCACCAGCCACGGGGCCCAGCTGCTTTTATTGTTTGGCAGCTGGAGCTTTAAACTCTGTTTGTGAGCTCTGTGCCTTGGCCAGACGGGGACAGCCTGGAACTGGGAAATGCTCCTGCTCCCCCCGCCCCCGTCTCATGTCGGGGTGCAGGCGCCGCTGTCCTCCCAGGTAAGATCCCGGATGTTTCGGTGCCCCCTTCCCCCGCCCAGATGTCTGGGTACCTCTGCCCCCCATACAGAATCCTGGATGTGTGGGTGTCCGTCCCTCTGCAGAGGATCCCGGAGTGTGGCTGCCCTTGTCCCCCCCCTAAAAGATCCTGGGTGTGTGGGTGCCACTCTCCCCCCCAGCAGATCTCTCGTGGCTGGGTCCCCAGGGTATGAGCGCTCCCAGCCCCCGATACAGGCTGGGGAGGGTATAACTGGCTCTCCCTGTCCTGCCCAGGCGGTGCTACAGCAGCTGTTCACAGGGGCAGCGACCCCACTGTCACCCTGCAGCTTTACCGTGCTCCAGGGGTGACCTGCTTCACCCTCCTTTGGGAGCCTGGGGACCCCGAACTGCCCAGAATCACCTGACTGATGCCGAGCTTAGCACAGACACCGGCTCAGCCTGGCAGGAAGCTGCCCTGAGCCCTGACAATCAGCTTCCCTCCGCCTCCTGCTGCACAGCGAGGATCCCACGCGAGAGGCTTTGTGCCCCGCGTGCCCAGCCAGGTCCGTTCCAGCTCCAGCTTTCAACTCTGCTTGTCAGCTCCCATCTCCGGCCACACGGGGGCAGCACTAACGGTCTCATCTAAATTTGACCCTTCAGACCGCAGATTATAACCGAGCGGGCAGATTATAACCCAGGAAGCCAAATCCTTCCCCAAACTGACAGTTGAAGCAGAAGCTCCCCTTGGAAAGATCAGGATTTTTGCCTTTAAAAACAAGGAAAATGTGCATTGTTCTCTTCTGTCTACAGCGAGAGACTGAAGACACTCAATTGATTTCATTGACTGGAGGCTAAGAGGTGATTTAATCACTGTTTTACAAAAATACGTTTTACAAATTCCCAGAGGGGGGAATATGTGATTTAAAGGGTTCTTTAATTCACCAGACAAAGATTGAACAAGACCCCATTGGCTTGCAGTCGATGTCAGAAAATCCCAACTGGAAATGACCATTTTTTAACCGTGAGGCTAATTATCTAGTGGAACAAGCTCTGCAAGGGAGGTGGTAAATTCCCCATCACTTGCAGTTTGTAAATCAAGACTGCAGCTCTTGCTGCAAGACACCTGGTGTGTGGGTGTCCCTGTTCCATGTTTTGGGATCCCTGGTACATGGTGCCTCCCTCCCACCAGTTCAGGATCCCCACAATGGGAGCTCCCATCCCCCCATACAGTCTCTGCGGGGGAGGGGGAGTGTATAAAAAGAGACCGCGTCTCACTGTCTTGCCCAGGCTACACTTCAGGGGCTATTCACAGGCGCAACCCCACTACTGATCCGCACGGGAGTTTTGGGCCGGTTCACCCCTCCTTAGGCAACCTGGGGACCCCAAGCTTCCCCGGGATCACCATATTGATGCCGAACTTAGAGCGGACACCCGATCGGCACAACGCCCCGTGGCTGGGAGCTCTGGGATCCACCCACGGCAGCTGGGAGCTGTGGGGTCCATCCGTGGTGGCATGGGCCTGTGGGAGCCCCTTCCGCCACTGGTGGCTGATAGCTGTGGGGCCCCCACCGGCCGACAGCTCCAGTCTTGCTGCCCCAGGGCTGAGGCGGAAAATATCACTGAGATCTCTGAAAGTCACAAATTCTGTGACCCCCTTTATGTAATCTTAGCCTTAATAGTTGTTGACTGTCTCTCTCAATCTAGTGGTCTGCTCTAGTGCGGATGGGACAGGGAAGACAGACGCTCACCCCCCAGCACAGGTCGGGCAGCAATGGCTCTTGGGCTATTTGCTGTGCATGCAGAGGACTTGTCCAGGCCGGTGGAGCAGCTCAGCCAGATGAGGAGCTGGAAGAAGGAAACCTGAGCAGCCTGGACATCCCACTTTTTCTCCACAGCCACTGCCTATCAGCAGGATTCCTCCTCCTCCTCAGTGAGACCAAATCTAAGCACCTAGATAGCTGGTCTGTCCGCTGCACCCTAATCCCTCATGCCTGAGCCTCCCTGCCAAGTCCTGTACCTGGCTCCAGAGAATTGTCTCACATCTCGCTGGGAACTCGACTTCTTGTGCCCAGAGAGTCTCGGCCCCCCTCAGTAGAGGACCTGAGAAACACAGTGTCGCCTTTTCCAAATCAGTGCTTGGAGAGGTTTTTTTCCTGTGACCACGTGGCCTAACGGATAAGGCGTCTGACTTCGGATCAGGCGATTGAGGGTTTGAGTCCTTTCATGGTTGTGCTTGTGCAGTTTTACCTTTGTGCTGAACGTCCTGCTCCCTTCAGGGCTGGAACCTCTTCTTGGCCGCTCAGGCCAATGCTCTGGCTTCAGCTAGAGCCCCAGGAAGGAGTTGGGGGGTGGGTGTCACAAAGGCTGGGGCATGAGCCCCAGGTGCTTCCAGTCTCGCCTTTGCCCTTCCTGACTTGCCAAAGAAACTGGGCGGCTGCCCGGGTTAGCGTGTGGAGCAGTTTCCCTCTTCCAAGTGTGCGCCTGTCCCTGTGCTTGAGGGGATTGCTACATAGCACCTTTGGAGCCTGGGTGTTTCTCTGCTTCTCGCCCGCTGGGGAAAAGCCTCTTGGGGTAAAATCTCCTGCCCCACTGCCAAAGTGAGCACCTGGAGTGGGAATGGTAAGAGGCCCCACCAGGGGGGCTGGCCCTGCTTTCCTACCATCTTCTCATGTTGGCCACATCAGCAGCTGGCTGTGGGTGGTTTTCAGTGGGTGTTTGCCATGCCAGGGACCAGGGAGCAGCCTGTCTGGGTGTCTCTGTGGCTGTCTGCTGGCCACGCATAGGCATGGTTCTCCCCTCCTCTTGCCCTACCCTTGGTTGCTCTGTGGCTTTTAAGCCTTCCCTTGGAGCTGTCAGCACCAGCCGCCCCTGTCCTAGGTGCCCAGAGGAGAAGAGGTGTGCTGGGCTCCAGCCTGGGACTCTTCCTCCCTCCTGCCTTTCCCTGACTATGAAACCTGGCCCTGACACTCCTTTCTTCAAGCGCCATGTGGGCAAGAGGAAAAGTGTGGTAGAAAGCACAAGGGCCAAACTTGTGGGCATCAGAAATCCCAAACACCCAGTCAAACCATAGTCACTTCTAGATCCCATTCCAACCAAAGACCTGGTTCCAGTGGGTATGAATCACTCAGCACAAGATAAACAACTCATTCTTATACAGCTGGAGACAGGAAAGCACTTGGTTCTCCAGGAACTTACCAGAAGGTCCTACTGAGATTTGAACTCAGATTTCAGCATGCCAACCATTACACCATGGGACCAGCTTGTGCTAGTTTCTCTGAACATTGGTGACCCTCCCATAGAATACCAGGCTTGGAAGGGATCTCAGGAGATATCTAGTCCAATCCCCTGCTCAAAGCAAGGCCAATCTACAGACAGACTTTTGTCCCAGATCCCTAAATGGTCCCCTCAGGGACTGAGCTCACAAACCTGGGTTTAGCAGACCAATACTCAAACCACTGAGCTCTTCCTTTCTCACAGGGTCAGCTTGTGTAAGGGGATTGTTGGCCCTTTACTAAAACTGAGTGGGGTTTTTTGGTTGGCTAGTTCCCAGTCCCAATAGAAGGGGGAAGGGTCAATGGGAAATCAGGACCCTGAGACTGACAGGCCCCTGGGGCAATGGTCACCAACTGGTAGGGAACAAGTGAGAATTTGTTAATGAGTAAAATTCCTGGTGAAAATTGGCAAAGCTGTGGAGAGTTTGAAAAGTTCCAGTGAATTTACACATGAAGATACAAACAGAGAGAAAGAGACCATCACAGACTGCACAGGCCCACACAGACATAAACAAAAACCAAACCCACACAGCACACATAGCCATATACACATAAGGGAAAGCCACACAAAACATAGAACAAATCCACACCAAAAAGTACAGCAAAAGCCCACAACAGGAAAGCACAAAAACCACATACCAAAAGAATACTTAGCAAAAAACAATCTGCATGCAAAAGTCATACACACACACACACACACACACACACACACATACACACAAAACTATGCATGGCATCCACGAAAATCACACAGGACCCACATGCACATCAACACGACAGACAACAAAAAAACCAACATACAGAAAGCCAGGCAGAGTTTGAGTCTCACAGCGAAGAGGGTGAGCACACAGGTGGTTTGGGGAGCAAAGACTGAGGGGGAGTCGGGGGCAGTGCTCTGGGCTCTGCCTGACCCCTCCTGACACAGGCGGCTGGTGGGGAGCAGAGCCTGGTAGATCTGTGGAATCTGCCCTGCTCTATGTAAAGCAAGGGGACCTCGGTGTCTTCTGAGCTGCAATTGTATTTTCTGCAGGGCAAAATGATTGGCAGAAGCCATTTGCTTAAAGGAAACTAGTGCTCCAGGTGAAGTTTGAACTCACAACCTCAGCATGACTCCACTCAGCACCGCTCTGTAAGTACTGGGCACTAACGCATTGCACCACAGGACACTATTTTTGGGAGTTTGTCTCCATGTTTCATGGATGGATTAGCGGAGTTGGGGGGGGGTTACATTAGCTAAAACAAATCCATATTAAAGGCTGCAGGATGGCAGCAGCAGAGGTGGGGAGCCTCCTTCCATGTGGTAGAGCTGGTTTCCACTTCCGTTGCTGAGGGGAAGGTTGGTGCTTTGAGCCCATCTGGTGCTGGAACGTCCCATGGGTGAGATTAACGGGACTCTTGAGAAGAGAAGAGAAGGGAGAGGAAGTCTTTTCTATCCCTGCCTAGCTCCATTGGTCTCCTGTGGCCCTTTCGGCTCTCTGCTCCCCTGTTGGGGAGATGCAGAGACAAGCCCCCATCTGGGTGAGTCACCGAGAGGCTGTGTCCCATGGCGTGTGTGGGGAGAGGGGGAGGGTTGGACTGGGCTCAAGGGGAGAAGGTTGTGTGTGACAGTGTGTGGGGGAGGGGGAGGGTGTGTTCCTTAGGATAGAAATGATGGAAAACACAGGGGCAGTGACAGTGAAGCCCCGTGTCTGAGTGTTATGACCCTGTGTGGTGCCGCCATTCACCTTCCCCCACATGCCTCAGCTACCGAGTGTCCCTCTTAGAGACGCCGAGGACTGGAACTGATTTCAGCTGCTGGACAGCTCTGCTAGGTCTTTATTCATTTGCACAGGAAAATGCTGAGTGTTTAAATTCATTTCAAGCCCCCTGCCCCCATTCAGCAAACTCCTGAACATACTGGAGATGGGTCTGGAATTTTTTAAAGGGAATCACTTGGATTGGAACTAGGAACCCATTACCCTGCAGGGAAACATTCACCCACTGATCTATACTGGCAACAAAGAGTGTCCTGTATAGCCCAGAGCAGGACCAGTTTTTAACCTGGGGGTTAGTAAACTTTCTCTCTGTACAAACACCACAGCTTACAAACTCCCCACCCCCGCTCTGTGTCACCAGAGCACAACAACAACTCTCCTTGGGGCACACACAGCTCCCCAGCTCCCTGCCCGTCAGTCTCTCCAGCGTTGCTCCAATCCCTTAAAGCAGGGTCTCAACCACAATTTACCTTAGGGCCAGTGCCAGTCCTCCAGTCCTCCCAGTGGGCCAATAATGTCACTCATACTGCCCAGAACCCGCCCCCCAGAACTCTGCCCCTCACCTGCCTAAGGCTCTGGGAGGGAGTTTGGGTGGGGGGAGGAGGTCTAGGGTGCAGGCCCTGGGTTGGGGATGGGGATTGGGGTGCAGGGACTGGGAGGGAGTTTGGGTGCAGAAGGGGTGAGAGGTTGGGCTCTGGGAGGGAGTTTGCGTGGGTGAGGGGTTCTGGGGTACAGGCTCTGGGATGGAGTTTGGGTGCAGGGTGCAGGCTCTGGGCTGGGGCAGGAGGAAGGGGGAACAGGAGGAGGGGTGGGGTTGCAGGTTCTGGGCGGGAGATTGGGGGCAGGCGGGAGGGGGTGTGTGGGAAGGGGGAGGAGGTGCAGGCTGTGGGAGAGAGTTGGGGGCTGGGGTGTGTGGAGGGGGGAGCAGGCTCTGGGAGGGAGTTTGGGGGCTGGGGGTGTGGAGGGGGTGCAGGGTCTGGGAGAGAGTTTGGGGGCTGGGGGTGTGGAGAGGGTGCAGGGTCTGGGAGAGAGTTTGGGGGTGGGAGTATGTGGGGAGGGGGTGGGGATGCAGGCTCAGGAAGGGGGTCAGGAGTGTGGTGCTTACCTGGGGCTCTAAGGCGGGGCAGGCTGGGGGTCCTCCGCATGCTGCTTCCCCCAGGCATCACCCCCACAGCGTCCCATTGGCCATAGGGGTGAAAAGGCAGGAGCAGCGCGCGGAGGCCCAGCCCCACCCTGCCCTGCCATGCGGAGGGGCCGGCAGCCACTGGAGTGAGCAGGCAGATGCTGCTCAGCTCCGCTGCATTGCCGGGGCCCCTGAGGGGGAGCACCTGGGCATGGCAGGTGGGGCCAAGTGACCTGGTCCCAAAACTGCTGGAGCCCCACGGGCGAGACCTGGGGACCAGGACTGCCAGCCAGACAAACACCTTTAAGAGGAGGCGTCCCTCTCCCTGTCAAAAACTGATCTTCCTCCTTCAGTTCAGCGACAGCCTGAATTGTGCCTTATCCCGCCAGAGCCAGAGGATTGAAAGCAGCAACATCAAACCCCTGTGTAGCTCGCAGGAATGGACATAAACACTCCCTGGTAGCTGAGGAGATGTTCAGCTTTGCCCTTGGTCAACTACAAGGCTAAAGGGAAAGGAGGTGGCGCCAGGTATAAAGAGTGAAACACGACACATCATAGTTATGCCCACGGTGGCTGCAAAATCTTTTATGTACTTCTTCTTATCAGCTGTGTATTGTTTTCTCTGGAGCCTAGGCCTTGGCCAAGAAATTTGTACCTTGGTAAAATAATCGACTGCCTCTGGTGAAGGCAATGGACTTGACACCGACTGGGGTGTCCCTACACAGGTACAAGTACCAACAACAGTGGCTGCCTTTTAGCCTTAGATTTTAACCAGGGCAATAAATACAACCCCCTGTTAAATCATTTCTCAGCCCGAGTCCTTCACCCACATTCCCTAGAGCATTGGGCCACCATGTGGATGTTTCATTTCCGACCTCAGTTTCACACAGAGAGACAATTTCCTTTGCACAGATCCATGAACAGCAAAATCTTCCTGTGTCTCTGGTCTGAGCCAGGGCATTCGATTCCAGTGACCCCTTCTCTCCTGCAATGGCGACGGTCAGACAGAGGGGACGTGGCACCTGCATCCCTGCCAGGGAGATATTGGCTCGGCTCTTTCTTTCTGCTGCTGCTGTTAGTCCATGAAACACCAAGGATGGAATGCAAGACTGAGTTCATGCACCAGCCCTCAGTGCCCCAGAGAAATCCTGCCCCCTGCTATTGGAATGATGTGCTGGAGATTTGACTAGGAAAGGGACTGTCTGAATCGTCAGAGTGGGGAATGAACAACAATCTACAGCAATGTCGTTCACACAGACACACTCTAATCATGCTCCAACCAGAAGGGAAATGGGCAGGAATTCTCACTGTTCAGCCCAGGACACACTTACACTAATGCAACCATGAGTGTGCTGGGGAAGCTGGTCTGAGCAAACAATTTGAAGTGTCAATTCAGTGAGAACAGAATTATCATGTAGTGAAATGGGTGTGTGTCAAGTAGTTGTGGCCGAGTGGTTAAGGCGATGGAGTAGAAATCCCTTGGGGTCTCCCTGCGCAGGTTCAAAGCCTGCCAACTATGCAAGCACTGCGCTGTGCTTGTTGTTATTATTGTAGTCTCAGTACCTGAGCATCCACAGCACGAACTGGAGCCAGATCTACTTTCACTCTGTCTACACTTAAAATGCTGCTGTGGCACTGCTATAGCACTTTGGAGTAAACAGTGACGGGAGGGGTTTTCCCATCCCTGTAATAGCTACATGGACAGAACAATTCTTCCTTTTCTTTAGCACTATCTAACCAGGGCTTAGGTCACCTTAACTCTATGGGTTTGGGGTGGGGGGTTCACACCCTGAGAGACGTCGCTCTGCCAGTTCAGTGCCCAGCGTACACCAGCCCTTAGATCCCTCTTGGTATTTCAATGCAGGCACTGACCTGTGAGAGGAAAACATCAGCTCACAAACACACAGACTGAATTCCCCACATTTAATCTCTCTGCACTTTCCAGAAAGTCACAAAATTCAATTCATTCTTGCTAGGACAGTGAAAAAATAAGTGACACTAAGTTTTTGGCTTGGTTAAATAAAATTAAGTGTTTAATTAATATAGTAACAATCTGTCCTGATTCCTCTAACTAACACCACAGTGTGAAATAGGAACAGAGACAAATCTTGTCAGTGACGACTAATTTTGCAAATGATCTTCCCATTATTAATTTCCACGCCGCCCCCATTGGAGGTCTGGGCATCTCCAGTGTCATTGCTCTGCATTCACCTTCCCCTAGAATTGTTCTCGGACATTCGCCTTCCTGTGCAGCATGGGGCTCGGGTCACTTGCTGGAGGATTCCCTGCACCTTGAGGTCTTTAAGCCACGATTTGAGGACTTCAATAACTCAGACATAGGTTAGGGGTTTGTTACAGGAGTGGGTGGGTGAGATTCTGTGGCCTGCATTGTGCAGGAGGTCAGACTAGATGATCATAATGATCCCTTCTGACCTTAAGTCTGTGAATCTATTAATCTTTTCTCAAATTTGGAAAATTGTGCAGTTCAGAATGTGAATAGTGACCCCGTCTCCTTCCTGCACCTGGTGGAGAAGCTGCTGTGGGGCAATGTAGAGCAGGTGCAGGAAGGAGACAGGGTCACTATTCACATTCTGAACTGCACAGTTTTACTCCCAGCCCTACCGGTGCCCCTCACTCCTGACCCGCAGCCCCCTGGGCTCCCCACTTTGCTCCCCAGTCACTGCATGGCTGGTGCCCCTCACTCCCGACCCGCAGGCCCTGCTATCCCAGTCCTGACCTCCAGACTCACAGCTCTGCTGGTGCCCCTCACTCCCGACCCGCAGCCCCTCTGCTTCCCCCAGCCCTACCGGTGCTCATCACTCCCGACCCGCAGCCCCCTGGTCTCCCTCCAGCTCTGATGGTGCCCCTGACTCCTGACCCGCAGCTCTTGCTATCCCGGTCCTGACCTCCAGACTCACAGCTGATTGCTTTGAGAGGCTGGTAGTGAGTTGGGTGTGGTGGCTGGAGAACAGACAAAGTGGTTACTGGTTTATGATTTTCTGTTTGCTTCTTTCGGGTAAGGGAAATAGGGAAAGAAAAATAAGCAAACTAATGAAGAGTGAAGAGCAGAAGAAGCTAGAACTGCACAGGTTGCAAGTTGCTGCCCAGAAAGGCTGAACACTGGGCGCTGGGAAAGTCTCTGTTAACTAAGAAGCCCCTGAGCTGAGGGCATCCCAGTTTCAGTGAACTGCAGAGGGGGTGTCTCAGCACAAGAAAGCAGGAAAATGACCACCAGTGAGGCAGCTACTTAACTAGAGCTGGCCAGACTGGAAGCAGAAGAGAAGGCAAAGGACCGGGAGTTTCAACTGAAGCACAAAGAAGCAGAGGCACCTGTGCACAGAAGGGCTATGGAAGCAGAGGCAGCCAGGAAGGAAGCTGCTCACACAAGAGCCCTGGAGTTAAGAGACAGAGCAATAGAGGCCCAAACTGAGGCCCAGAAGCATGAACTGGCTGTTATGGAGGGGAAGAGACAAAACCCTCCAGCAGCCGGCTCCACTTCCCCAAAAATCCACAAATGGGAGTGACTATGTCCACAGTATGATGAATCCAGTGATATTGCTGAATATTTCATCACCTTTGAGAGACTCTGCACCGCTGTGAAATCCCTGGTGATCAAAAAATGGTCACATTGGTAGCCAAATTGACTGGAAGAACTATGGACATATTGAATGAAATGCCTATTGATGATGCTACAAACTATGGTAAATGTAAGGAACTAGTTTTAAAACAGTTTCTGATTACACCTGAAACCTACATGGTTAAATTCAGGAGTCTTAAGAGGGGATCTGGATTCAGTAATGTGGCTGATGTAAATGAAATGAGAGATTTGTTAGATACGTGGGAGAGGGGAAAAGGCATTACAAGCTTTGAAGGAATTTGTGATTTGGGCCAAGGGCAGGCATGGTTGCAGTGCACCCTTGCTTGCCAACACGTCAAACACATGCCTGAATTAAAAACCTTCTCCAAAGAGGCAGAACAATCTGCATCAGAGCACTTACAAGGGTACACAAAAGAATTGGGAAATGTAATAGACACTAAACAAGTTAAATTGTGTGAACAAAACCTGTCCGCTGCAGCTTTGCTGTTAATCTGGGGGTCTTTTGCTACGTCATCAAGACCAAGGAGCTGATACTAGTGGTTAAACCCTTTAAAGGTGTGGGACATACCTGATTTGTGGGGGGGGGGGAACTTTTGCACATGCTGGGGATGGTGACAAGACAGTCCCACAAGCATTGTTTCTTTTCAATTCATACCTGTAAACAGGCTGGACGCTTGGCACAGCAGCAAAAGCCTAACAGGCCTACGCTGCTGTGTGGGAGGGGAAACCGAGGCACATTGGTGGCTAAATGCCAAGACACCTACACGTTAACAGATATTGCTGTCTGCACTCTGTTAGCAATGCTACACCCTGACCTGTTTTCAGGCAGCCGGGGACCAGGAACCCCATACCTTGCTAAACACCCATGTAGGACATCAGACAGTTTAAAGGTACTGAAAGGGGGTGTGACCAGAGACAAGCAGGGATTTTAGGCGTCCTGCCTCCGCCATGGACAGTGTCCAAGCCTCTGGCAGTAAGTTCAGGAGGAGGGTGTGATGTTGCACCCCCCCCCCCGGCCTCAGGCCCGCCCTTCGGCATTCCTGGGGAAAGACCAATGTGGCCAACATGACTTTAGGCCAGTAGGTCAACCAAGAGGGCTGTCTCCTAGGCCTGGCTGCAGCTCAGCTGCAGGACTCCGAGTAAACCCAGCTCCCATCCCTCCCTACAGGGCTCCAGACAAGGCCAGTCTGCTGGATCCGGCCTCCCCTCTGGTGCGCAAGTCACAACAGCCAGCAGGCAAAAGACCGGCTCCTGCGTCATTTGAAACAGCAAGACAAAGCCTTGAAACTCCAACTTAGGTATGAAGCCACAGGTCCCAGAGTCCCCCTGAGATCTGAGCTCAGCTCGCACTAGTCAGTGTTCTGACAGCTGAACTTTACGCCAGGGGACCAGATGGTGTCACAGTCTCTAGACACCGGTGACCCTCAGCTGGCAGGTTTGCACTCTGCACTCACAGCTTCTCTGCAGCTGCTCCCGCTCTCTTCTCCCCTCGACTTTCTCAGCACCTGGCCCCACAGCGCTTCCTGCCAACCAGAGACTGCGCTTTCTGGGCCTGCTCCTGCAGATGTGGGCTTCTACCCTGCTTCCTAAGGATTCAGCAGGAGAGAGGGGCCTTCCCAGGAAATTGCTGCAGCTTCTGGGAATCCATGTGTGGCTCTGGACACGCCCAGGAATCAGTTGGCTCCTGGCACACAAGGCAACTTAAAAGCTGAGTGCTTAGAGAGGGGCGGCTCGAAGCCTGGGCTCCCAGATTAAGAGCCTGATGCTTTAACCAACTGAGCTAACCAGACTGGCTGGCTGGCTGGGTCTCCTCCTTTTACCACAAGAGTGAGCAGGCAGGCAAAAGAGAGGCAAAAAAACCTCCCAGCAACCTCTCCTCTTTTTCTGCACAGCCACTGCCTGTCAGCAGGATTCCTCCTCGTCCTCCTCCCTCAGTGCGACTAAATCTCCGCACCTAGACAGCCGGCCTGTCCGCTGCACCCCAATCCCCCATGCCTGAGCCTCCCTGCCAAAGTCCTGCACCTGGCTCCAGAGAATTAAGTCTCACGTCTCGCTAGGAACTCGACTTCTTGTGCCCAGAGAGTCTCGGCCCCCTCAGTAGCTGACCTGAGAAACACAGTGTCCGGCTTTTCCAAAGAAGAGCTTAGACCCCCCTCATCATGTGGCCTAAAGGATAAGGCATCTCCCTGTGGATCAGATGATTCAGGATTTGAGTCTCCTCGTGGTTGTGCTCAGTTTGTGCTGAACGTCTCGGCCCTACTCAGTAGAGGACCTGAGAAACACAGTGTCGCCTTTTCCAAATAAGTGCTTGGAAAGGTTTTGTTCCTGTGACCATGTGGCCTAATGGATAAGGCGTCTGACTTTGGATCAGGCGATTGAGGGGCCGAGTTCCTTCGTGGCTGTATTTGTGCAGTTTTACCTTTGTGCTGAACGTCCTGCTGCCTTCAGGGCTGGAACCTCTTCTTGGCCGCTCAGGCCAATGCTCTGGCTTCAGCTAGAGCCCCGGGAAGGAGTTGGGGTTTGGGTGTCACAAAGGCTGGGGCATGAGCCCCAGGTGCTTCCAGTCTCGCCTTTGCCATTCCTGACTTGCCAAAGAAACTGGGCGGCTGCCCGGGCTAGCGTGTGCGCCTGTCCCTGTGCTGGAGGGTACTTGCTACATAGTGTCTTCGGAGCCTGGGTGTTTCTCTTCTTCTTGCCAGCTGGGGAAAAGCCTCTTGGGGTAAAATCTCCTGCCCCACTGCAAAAGTGAGCACCATGAGTGGGACCAGTCAGAGGCCCCACAAAGGGGCTTGGCCCTGCTTTCCTACTGTCTTCTTATGCTGGCCACAGAGCTACAGCAGCTGCCCCACATGCTGGGTGGCTGTTGGCCTTCAGTGGGGGTTTGCCATGCCAGGGAGCAGGCTGGCCCAGTGTCTCTGTGGCTGTCTGCTGGCCACACATAGGCATGGACCTGCCCTCCTCTTGCCCTGCCCCTTTTAAACCTTTCCTTGGAGCTGTCAGCACCAGCTGACTATGAAGCCTGGCCCTGGCACTTCAAGCGCCAGGTGGGCAAGAGGAACAGCACAGACTTGCAGGCACCAGGTAAAGCCATGAGAATCCCAACCCTCAGGCACCAGTACCCAGCTCTAGAGCCCTGACCCACCACAGCCTGAGTCACCCAGCAGGAGGGGAAAGCCTTGTTCTTGTACAACAGGAGACAGGGAAGTTGAGCACTGTGAGCTCCAGGGCTTCACCACAAACCAACACAAGGTCCCACTGAGATTTGAACTTAGATTGCAGGATTCAGAGTCCTGAGTGCTGCCCGTTACACCATGGGATCAGCTCATGCTGCCTTCTTTGCACATCAGTGACCCTCATGGAGCCTGCTCGTGTAAGGGACTGTTGGCCCCTTACTAAACCTTAGTGGGGGTTTGGTTGGCTAGTTCCCAGCACCAATAGAAGGGGGAAGGGCCAATGGGAAATCAGGCCCCTGAGACTGACAGTCCCCTGGGCAATGGGGAGAGGCCAAGGCTCCAAGTTAGCCGCACTGACAGGCCAGGCAGTGTAATGAGGGAGTCACCAGGCCAGGGGGTCCCATCCTCCGTGGGAGCTGGAACTGCCTGGGCCAGAGTGGGGTGGAGCCAAGCCCCTAGACTATGTCACTTGTGTGACTTACTTGTGCTATTGTAAAAAATACAATAGACGTGCAATGGTCAGAAATCGCACCAGCAGAGAAGTATATTGCAGGGAAACCCTAAGGAAATTAAGAGTTTAAATTATCCTCCACATGTCCCG
>RQSS01098832.1:0-12995 GCA_003846335.1 Cuora mccordi | reverse complement strand
ATCTATCTATCTATCTATCTATCTATCTATCTATCTATCTATCTAATGCTGATTCCCTGAATAGTTGAGTAAAAAAGCATGTACAAACATGGTAATCAAATAAATTAAATAATAATATTAATGATAATTAATAATAGCCAAGTTATGTGGCCCAGGGCATGTTTTGTCACCTTTGGATAGTTGTATGGATGAAAGACCATTGGCCAAATCTGGATCCCTTTGAAGTGAAAGGTAAAATCCCACTCTGTCATAGTTAAAAGGCTAACTGCACCTCTGACACCTCTGGTTTCTTTGGATGCACCCATCAGGTTTCAGCCTCGTACCTGACCCTCTTTTAGGGGGAGCTATGTTATTCACCAACTCTTAAATTGGGTCCTGGGGTATAAAACCTTATGCACCAACTGTGATTTCCTAGCAGGGTCAATTGGATTCGGTACCTGCTGTTATTCCTTCTGGAGCTGTGACCAGTATTTAGTTGAGTGACCAGAGAGCTTTCTCTAAAAAAAAATATAATAATTTAATTAACACAGCAGGAGCAAAGGATAACATAAGAGAAAATATTACAGAGCAACTCCTCTTCCATCACAACAAAAACTGAAATGGGATTTATATTTGTCCTCATTATACAGAGTCAGGTAGGACTGTCTTTAGGGATGTCACCATTCCTTAGCAGGTCACAGCTGACAAAGCCAAATTCAGGACAAACTGCTGAGACATAGGGCAGACTCCTGCAAATTGGTGGCTATTCTAAAATTAGATTATACCAAGCCAGTAACAAAAGTGAACTTCTGTCTTACCACACTGGTTAACAAGAAGCCAAAAATGCAGTCTCCTTAGGCATCCTATCCCTTGCTTCACCACCCAGACACTGGAGTATAGGATGAGTGGTTACTGAAAACCAATTTTATCAGATATAGGGTCCTTCCAGTCCCAAGGGATCAGCCATTGAGCCAGGTCAATATATAACTTAGATCTTAGCCAATCATCACGCTGATACCAATCCTCTAGTAACTAAAATCTAAATGTTTATTAATAACAAATCAAAAAGATAATTATTAATGGTTAATAGATCATACACATTCAAGTGGTCTTTCAGCATTCAAAGATCAGGATCATAGTAGTAATAAAATAAGTTATTAGATTGCAAATGTCTCTCTGGAATCACCCAAACACATTAAGGGGTCAACAGTCCTTGTTCCAAGTTTGCTTGGTAAAAATCCAGTCCATAGAAATGGAGCAGAAAATGAAGATAAAATGGAGATGCCTCAGGGGTCTTTCATATCCTCTGTCATGCGCAAGAAATTTTACTATCTCAAAGAAAGTTCACAGCCTTTGTTTGTAGAGATTTACTGTTTCAAGATGGAGTCCAGGGTCACATTAATATATCACTTGTCCTTACATGCTTTGATAACTCACAGCTGCATCCATTGCCCATATTCTTGCGGAGGTTGCAGCAGTAGTTGAAAGACAGACATAGTTGATGTCTCCAGGTTGTAGTCTTGATGGCTCTGAGTGAATGTCCGTCAGTGAGGTCTGGAACACCTTTTCTGAGCAGAGCATATTTTCTGAAAGTAGCACAATAGATTGCCCTTGGGCAAGTGCAGACTTGTGCAGTTGCTGTGGCAATATTTCCACTTGGGCTATGTCTACCTTGCAACGAGACACCCGTGGCAGACCCAGGCCAGCTGACTAAGGTTTGCAGACTTTGGGCTAAGGAGCTGTTTAATTGCAGTATAGAAGTTCAGATTCTGGCTGCAGCCCAAGCTCTGGGACCTTCCCACCATTCTGGGTCCTAGACCCCAGGCTCCAGCCCAAACTTGAATGTCTACATCACAGTAAAACAGCTCCTTAGCCCAAGCCCTGTGAGACAGAGTCAGCTGGTACACGCAGACGGGGGTGTCTAACTGCAGTGCAGATAGACCCACTTAGCACCCCATAGAATTCATGGTCTGATACCATCCTATTGGTCTCTATCACAGAAGACAAAAAAAAAAAACCAAAGGCCATCCTTCCCCCAGAAGTTTACCCACAAAAAGATATGAGCCAGAGACTTCTTGTAATAACTGGGACTACAAATGTATTGTGATGGTAAGATCAGTTGTGAAAGTTGTGGGGAAATTCATAAAATGTCACCATAATTTCTATTAACCAATGTTAATGGGAAAAGGTGCAAGAAAACCAGAAAGAGAAACGGGATTAGTTTCTACTAAAAAGGCCACATTGACAGTATCCAAGAACTGTTAAAATTCTATTTGTTAAAAACAGATGATGTGGCGAGAGAAGTTAATGAACCAAAATGGGAGTGTCAAATATTAGGTGGACACAATATGGAGAGAATGGGGTATTTCACCCATCATTCACTTTTTAAAAACAAAAAGAACAGCAGAAAGTTCCTGGAGCGAGCTTCACCATCATGCCAGTCCCCCCACCATTTCCTAGTACCCCAGATCATCTTTGTTCTAATGCTGAGGGATGTCCTGATCAGCTCATGCCAGAGAGAGGAATTCAGATGACATTGCTATCCCTACCCGCTCTAGCTGAATTCCACATAACGCCTGAGATAAAACGGGATCATATGTGAATAACTTTGTGGTATGTGTTTTTTAAATCAGTTTAACAAAATAAATAATGCAAATATTGCTGTCACAGCAGCAGAATTGCACTACCTGAGTACGTTAGAGAGGCCTCTACAGGAGCTGTGGGTCGTGTGAACAGCAGCACAAATACAGCTCTCATGTGAATTGGCCTCATATGCCAGGGCTTGATTTGACTCACTGAATGCTGCAGATTCTGTAGTCCCACTGCCTAGTAGTGGGGGAACTGTTTGCTATTCTTTCCAGCATTCTTCAGCACCTGCGATGCTGGTATCTATGTGTGTCATGCTGCTGAGATAGAATAGACGCCATGCCACATGGATGGCTGGGCTAGAGAGACAGAGATCACCGCTGGCATGGAGAGAGGATGGCGTGTCACTGCAGGCCTCAAAATGTCTGAGCCCCTGAGCGATGGACGAACAGGGAGAAGATTAGGAGTCCACCACCTAACTAGCTGGCAGCTCCCAATCCAGTGCACAATCTCACAAAAAATAGCCAGGTGGTTGGAGGAAAATAATATGGATTCAAAACTGTGTAATGGGCCAGATCCCCAACTCCTGTAAATTGGCCATAGCTCAATTGAAATCAGAGGGCCAGATCCTTAGCTGGCGTAACTAGCCCTAGCCCATCAATGTAACTGTGTGACGGAGTCAGGGTCTGATGTTCTGGACGTGCTCTGCATGAAGCCAGAAAGAACTCTGGGTTAGCGTAACTCCTCTCAGGGCACGTTGTCCAGGGCAAAAATACTCCATGGCTTAAGCCTTCCTGTTTGGCATTCGGCATCCCTGTTCACACTGCTCACTTCCCCATGGTGGGGGAAGCCAGCCCAACTCCGCAGTCAGACGTGACTCTCAGCCAGTGTTGTGAAGCAGAAGGGTTTACTGGTAGACAGGTACACAGTGCAGAACAGAGATTGGTAGCACAGAAGTTAATGACTTTCACCAAAATCCATCTTGGGAAGACCCTGGGCCAGATGGCCTGGATTCCTCCTTTTCCAGTCCTCCACTGCAGACAGCCCCAGATCCTCTTGCCTGGCCTCTGACATGCCCAATTGCTTCTCCTCCAGTCTTTGTCCTGCTTCCCTGGATCTCACATGATGGCAGCATCCCTGCAAAGATATAAACGAGCCAGGGTTGCAGCTCAAAGGGTATCCCTAGGTATTTACAGGGTGTCCCTAAGTATTTCTAGCACAGACATGTGACCTACAATAGCTCAGAGCCCAGTGGCACCAGAACCTCAGTTGGCCTGGAAGAGCCTGTTCTTTCATTAACCCCATGTAATTATCTCTAGGGGGTGCAAAGATTTTTTTTGGGGGTGGGGGTCGCAAAGGTCTTGCGATGCATCCACCAGAGGAGCCGACAACTGAGGCTTCCATGGGTGTTCAATGTTGGTCATTAGGAGCTACCGCGGGGCAAACACTAAAAACTAACGGCCAGACCACGACCTGGTGTAAAGTGACACAGTTCTGTTGATTTCAGAGTAGGTAAAGATATTTTTGCTCACTAAGTATCTGGCCTTTTGATTTCAGTGGCACTATGGCTGATTTACGCCAGCTGGGGATCTGACCCATACTTCAAAGACAAATGGCTGATGTATAGCCATTGGGAATACAGGCTATTGATTTCAGTGGTTCTCTGGGAGATTTACACCAGCTGGGCATCTGGTCGCTTACATAGTTTCAAATCCACTTTCTTTGCCTGTGAATTGAAATGGAAGAGGAGACAAAAGTTCCTAACCAGTCAGCACTTTCTTAGCTCTTTGTCCCATGGGATTCATTACAAGAGTGCAACTAATAATGGTTAAAGAGAGAATCATTCCAACTAGGAACAGAAGTTTGGATTTTCAACTTCCATTGGGACAAAAGAAAGAAAGAAAGAAAGAAAGAAAGAAAGAAAGAAAGAAAGAAAGAAAGAAAGAAAGAAAGAAAGAAAGGAAAATGTAGCAACACTGAACTCCAAACTTCAATCTGTAGAGGGAAAGAATCGCTCTTTAACCATTAAAAGTTCCACTCTTGTAATTAAGAACTAAGAACGTGCAGACAGGTTTGGAACTTCTCTCTCATCCTTGGTTTCAATTCACACACAAAGAATATGGATTTAAAATGTGTAATGAGCCAGTTTCTCAGCTGGTGAAAATTGGCCAGAGCTCCATTGAAATCAAAGAGCCGGAACCCCAGTTGGCGAAAGAGCCCTAGCTATTCTGAAATCAATTTACACTAGCTCAGTACCTGGCCCTTAGTTTTCAGTATTTGACTCTGGGTACCTCTTCAAACAGCCCCGGCACCCTGAGCTGTGGATTCCTCTGGTGAGGTCAGAGCTGGGCTCACAGCCCTGGAGACCAGACTCAGCCATTTAGCTCCAGAGCAGGGACACCCTTGTCTGTGCCAATGTCTGAAATCTGCACAGGATCAGCTTTAGAACTGGGAGGAGCTTCCAGTCCATGACCCTATTTAGTTCATCTCCTCTCAGCCAAGCCTGCCATGGGAGTAGAGCAGGGAGTAGCCATCTGTGGAGTGGATCCCTGTCTGCTCGGAACTGCGAGAGACTCAGCAATGCAGGAAATCCAGCAAGGGAACATGGAAACAGCTGCCGGATAATATGGTGATGAGGGCCTGGAAGAGAGAGACCACTAAGGACCAAAGAATCCTGACTGTGGAGTACCAAATGCATGGAGAAATTTCTGCAAAGACCACCCCAGTAAGTCTGATATTTCAATTAAATATTTCAGGGTATAAATATAAGAGTAAATTGAACAATATAAATTTGAATTACAATTGGAACTCTTTAAGACATTTAGAATCAATTCAGTGACAGATCTAGAGCCAGTCAAGACTTATTTTCTTTTCAGAAGAAAAAAAATGACTTTTCATAGAAATTGTGAAAACTAAAATGTGTTTGGTTTCTGGCATGTGAGAACTAAACAATTTCAGCTAAAAATGCTGAAAATGGAATGTTTTCAGCTGAAATAACAATGCAAATGTTTTCAGTTTTTCAAAGAAAATAATATACCAAAAACCCAATTTGCCTTTGAAATAATTCAGGTAGAAAATATCTGAGCACCGCTAGCTGGAAACTGCCATGGGGCACAATAATATTGTCCAATAATGCCACAATTTTGAACCCTGTGACTCTACTGCAACCATGTTTATTTCTGTTTCAAAGGGATAGTTGCAGGATAATAAAATTGAGTAAGCAATAAAGCTGGTAACTCCTAGAATGTTTTAAATTTACCAGCACATTTAAATTGATGCAAAGCCCCAGCTCCAGCCAAAGTCTGTCTATTATAACCCTGCCCAGGAACATAGGGGAGTTCAGTGGGACTAGATCCCAGACCACCTGCTTGAACACCATTGCACACTGCTGCCAGTTAAACAAAAATACTGTCACTAGGTGCAAAGAACATACACAGGTGAAAGATACAACACAGCAGTATCTGAGCAATCCTATGAGTCTGTCATTGCACAGAGATGGAAGTGCAACTGGGATTTGATGCCATAAATCACTTTGTAACCAGGAATCAGGCCATTTTTATACAGGGATTGAGGAGGAATCATCACAGTTGAGCTGCCATTTAGGACAATAGGTGGATTCATAGTTGTATTTCCCTGGAAAGTGGGAATCAGGCTATGTTGGCATTTTAGTTTCATGCCCAAGTTTGAAACCTGCTGTTTGTTGCAAGAGAGGGACCTTCTTGGCTAGGACAGTTTATCTTGGCTTGTACTTTATTAAATCCTTCATACTGAATTTTATCAAGTTGTTACCCCAGAATTTGACAATACTGTAGTTCATTTTTTTCTGTGTTTACTTATTGCTAGTGAAAAATTACATATTATATAGCTAGAATAAAGCTTTGCGAACAGGGGCTGCTAACAGGGAGTTTCGCAAGGGAGTTCTCCAGGTGAAGGAGGAGCTAATACAGCATCTGTGGGGTAAGTGACTGTCTGTAGTGTGTGTTTGTTTGTGTTTGGGGGTTACTTGCTGTGTGCTGAGCTTGTGTTTGTCAGTCTGTTTGTTTGTTTGGTTGTTTGAGGACCGTGTGCTCTGGCTGGCAGTTGGAGGCAGGTTTGAAAGCTCGAAGCCTCTGGTAATTGGCTGAGCCTTAATCAGTGGGCGGGGCATTCACTCAGGCCAGGGCTTTATAAAGCCGCGCACAAGCGACCAGGGGCTGCTAACAGGGAGTTTCGCAAGGGAGTTTCGCAAGGGAGTTTAGAAGGGGAGTGGGAAGGGAGTGGGAGCCCCTCGCCAGCCCTAACCCCTTCCCCGTGCCCCCCCTCTAGAACCTATAAAGCGAACCACATTCCAAAACTACTCTCCGTAAACCACCCTTTCACTAACTAGGAGAAAATGCAGGCAGAAGCCCAGCAGCAGAGTGGGGGCTATCCAGTTTATTGCACTGACTGTCGCATGTATGTTTACCTGCCCTGTGGGCAGGTGGCGTATGTGTGCACTCAGTGCAAGGAGCTCCTGGCCCTCAGAGACCATGTACGGACTTTGGAGGCCAGGGTGGCAGAACTGGAGGAGCTGAGAGAGGCAGAGAGGTATGTTGATGAGGCTTTCCGGGATACTGTAGAATTGTCCCACCTCCGCTTAGACAGCTCCTGTGCTGTTGAGGAGGAAGAAGGGCCCAGGGAAGTAGAGCAGTCAATGGGAGCAGAGGGAAACCTTCCCGTAGTTGGGACCCTCCTTCCAGATGGTGCTGGGGTTGCCTCTCGCACTGAGGTTGCCTCTCCGGGGGAGGGAACTCCAGTTGCTAGGAAAAGGCAGGTGTTAGTAATGGGAGATTCGATTATTAGAAATGTAGATAGCTGGGTCTGTGATGACCGGGAGAACCGTATGGTGACTTGCCTGCCTGGTGCGAAGGTTGCGGATCTCTCGAGGCATCTAGATAGACTTATGTGTAGTGCTGGGGAGGAGCCGGTGGTCGTGGTACATGTAGGTACCAATGACATAGGGAAGGGTAGGAGAGATGTCCTGGAAGCCAAATTTAGGCTGCTAGGGAAGAGACTGAAATCCAGGACCTCTATGGTGGCATTTTCAGAAATGCTCCCAGTTCCACGCGCAGGGCCAGGTAGGCAGGCAGAGCTTCAGAGTCTCAATGCGTGGATGAGACGATGGTGTAGAGAGGAGGGGTTCGCGTTCATTAGGAACTGGGGAAACTTCTGGGATGGGAGGAGCCTATACAGGAGAGATGGGCTCCACCTAAACCAAAGTGGAACCAGACTGCTGGCACTAAACATTAAAAAGGTTGTAGAGCAGTTTTTAAACTAGGAGATGGGGGAAAGCCGACTGCTGCAGAGGAGCGTGTGGATCGGACACAGACTTCTCTTAGGGGAGAGTCTGATGATAGAGAATCTCCAGGTTATAGTCAGGAGCAGAGGAATGAGAAGTATAATGTAAGGGCTGGATCAGATGATAAACAGTCACAAAAAAAAGAATCTGGCACATCAGAAAAAGGCAGGCTAATAAACAGGGACAAGTTTTTAAAGTGCTTGTACACAAATGCCAGAAGTCTAAATAATAAGATGGGTGAACTAGAGTGCCTTGTGATAAAGGAGGATATAGATATAATAGGCATCACAGAAACCTGGTGGACTGAGAGCAATCAATGGGACACGATCATTCCGGGGTACAAAATATATCGGAAGGACAGAACAGGCCGTGCAGGGGGAGGAGTGGCACTATATGTGAAAGAAAGAGTAGATTCAAATGAAGTAAAAATCTTAAGCGAATCCACAGGTTCCATAGAGTCTCTATGGATAGAAATTTCATGCTCTAGTAAAAATATAACAGTAGGGATCTATTATCGACCACCTGACCAGGACAGTAATAGTGATGATGAAATGCTAAGGGAAATTAGAGAGGCTATCAAAATTAAGAACCCAATAATAGTGGGGGATTTCAATTATCCCCATATTGACTGGGAACATTTCACTTCAGGACAAAATGCAGAGATAAAATTTCTCGATACTTTAAATGACTGCTTCATGGAGCAGCTGGAACGGGAACCCACAAGGGGAGAGGCGACTCTAGATTTAATCCTGAGTGGAGTGCAGGAGCTGGTCCAAGAGGTAACTATAGCAGGACCGCTTGGAAATAGTGACCATAATACAATAGCATTCAACATCCCTGTGGTGGGAAGAACATCTCAACTGCCCAACACTGTGGCCTTTAATTTCAAAAGGGGGAACTATACAAAAATGAGGGGGTTAGTTAGACAAAAGTTAAAAGGTACAGTGACTAATGTGAAATCCCTGCAAGTTGCGTGGGCCCTTTTTAAAGACACCATAATAGAGGCCCAACTTCAATGTATACCCCAAATTAAGAAACACAGTAAAAGAACTAAAAAAGAGCCACCGTGGCTTAACAACCATGTAAAAGAAGCAGTGAGAGATAAAAAGACTTCCTTTAAAAAGTGGAAGTCAAATCCTAGTGAGGCAAATAGAAAGGAGCACAAACACTGCCAACTTAAGTGCAAGAGTGTAATAAGAAAAGCCAAAGAGGAGTTTGAAGAACAGCTAGCCAAAAACTCCAAAGGTAATAACAAAATGTTTTTTAAGTCCATCAGAAGCAGGAAGCCTGCTAAACAACCAGTGGGGCCCCTTGACGATGAAAATACAAAAGGAGCGCTTAAAGATGATAAAGTCATTGCGGAGAAACTAAATGGATTCTTTGCTTCAGTCTTCACGGCTGAGGATGTTAGGGAGATTCCCAAACCTGAGTTGGCTTTTGTAGGTGACAAATCTGAGGAACTGTCACAGATTGAAGTATCACTAGAGGAGGTTTCGGAATTAATTGATAAACTCAACATTAACAAGTCACCGGGACTAGATGGCATTCACCCAAGAGTTCTGAAAGAACTCAAATGTGAAGTTGTGGAACTATTAACTAAGGTTTGTAACCTGTCCTTTAAATCGGCTTCGGTACCCAATAACTGGAAGTTAGCTAATGTAACGCCAATATTTAAAAAGGGCTCTAGGGGTGATCCCGGCAATTACAGACCGGTAAGTCTAACGTCGGTACCGGGCAAATTAGTGGAAACAATAGTAAAGAATAAAATTGTCAGACACATAGAAAAACATAAACTCTTGAGCAATAGTCAACATGGTTTCTGTAAAGGGAAATCGTGTCTTACTAATCTATTAGAGTTCTTTGAAGGGGTTAACAAACATGTGGACAAGGGGGATCTGGTGGACATAGTGTACTTAGATTTCCAGAAAGCCTTTGACAAGGTCCCTCACGAAAGGCTCTTACGTAAATTAAGCTGTCATGGGATAAAAGGAAAGGTCCTTTCATGGATTGAGAACTGGTTAAAGGACAGGGAACAAAGGGTAGGAATTAATGGTAAATTCTCAGAATGGAGAGGGGTAACTAGTGGTGTTCCCCAAGGGTCAGTCCTAGGACCAATCCTATTCAATTTATTCATAAATGATCTGGAGAAAGGGGTAAACAGTGAGGTGGCAAAGTTTGCAGATGATACTAAACTACTCAAGATAGTCAAGACCAAAGCAGATTGTGAAGAACTTCAGAAAGATCTCACAAAACTAAGTGATTGGGCAACAAAATGGCAAATGAAATTTAATGTGGATAAATGTAAAGTAATGCACATTGGAAAAAATAACCCCAACTATACATACAACATGATGGGGGCTAATTTAGCTACAACGAGTCAGGAAAAAGATCTTGGAGTTATCGTGGATAGTTCTCTGAAGATGTCCACGCAGTGTGCAGAGGCGGTCAAAAAAGCAAACAGGATGTTAGGAATCATTAAAAAGGGGATAGAGAATAAGACTGAGAATATATTATTGCCCTTATATAAATCCATGGTACGCCCACATCTCGAATACTGTGTACAGATGTGGTCTCCTCACCTCAAAAAAGATATTCTAGCACTAGAAAAGGTTCAGAAAAGAGCAACTAAAATTATTAGGGGTTTAGAGAGGGTCCCATATGAGGAAAGATTAAAGAGGCTAGGACTCTTCAGTTTGGAAAAGAGAAGACTAAGGGGGGACATGATAGAGGTATATAAAATCATGAGTGATGTTGAGAAAGTGGATAAGGAAAAGTTATTTACTTATTCCCATAATACAAGAACTAGGGGTCACCAAATGAAATTAATAGGCAGCAGGTTTAAAACTAATAAAAGGAAGTTCTTCTTCACGCAGCGCACAGTCAACTTGTGGAACTCCTTACCTGAGGAGGTTGTGAAGGCTAGGACTATAACAATGTTTAAAAGGGGACTGGATAAATTCATGGTGGCTAAGTCCATAAATGGCTATTAGCCAGGATGGGTAAGAATGGTGTCCCTAGCCTCTGTTCGTCAGAGGATGGAGATGGATGGCAGGAGAGAGATCACTTGATCATTGCCTGTTAGGTTCACTCCCTCAGGGGCACCTGGCATTGGCCACTGTCGGTAGACAGATACTGGGCTAGATGGACCTTTGGTCTGACCTGGTACGGCCTTTCTTATGTTCTTATGTTCTTATGGCCCTTACAGGCAAGGCTAAATAGCCGTATGTTCGCTGTTTTGCTATTAAAGTGTGAAGCTGGGGTAGGGGAGTTAGGTTTTATAAAAATAGAAGGAATGTTTGGATAACTTTGTTTGTAGGGGCTTTTGATTTGTCAGTTTTATTGTTATAATTAAAAATGCTTTACTAATACAAGTAATGAATGGTTATTGGCTAAGGCTAGGAAATTTGCTAGAAGCTATTATAAGTTTGATGCTTTGTTTAAAAAAATAGAAAAAATTAAGTTAAAAAGTGTGCTTTGGAGCAGTGCCAGGAAGCTTTCTGAAGGGGCAAGGATCTAACAGTTAAGTATTTCAGCAGCTAGAGAGAAGGCGTTCTCCCTCCCCCCCGGAAGTCTGGCTGCTCACCCCACAAAAACTTTGCTTAACTTTAAGTAAATATAAATGTTTTAAAATGCTCTAAACCTACTGCAACAGCATATGTGTGTATGTGTGTGATTAGCATGTAATAGAAAAGTATTTTTAGGTAAAATCACATTTACTTATGCCAATTATTGATTAGACAAATGAGCTGTGCCCCGCCCCACATTAATTTATTCCTGAAACCACCTAAAAATCCCAGTTAAGTGACTACTGCTTTGGGTTCTGAAAAGCCTGGGGAACAGATTTGGTGAGAAAGTCACCAGGAGTGGTGGAGAGGAAGGGAAAAATTGGTACAAATGGTTAACTATGTTGTGCAAGAGAGGAGCATGTGGGCCAGGGTAGCAGTTTGGAATTCCCCCATATTGTGGTCTGGGAGTGAATTTATGGATATATTTTGTTACTGGGACTCAAGGCGCCAGGCTGGCAGCCTGGTTGAGGGATTATGTCAGAAGGAAAGGGAACACCCGGAAATGGTTTTGGGAAACAGCTTGACTAATTCTATACAGAAACATGGTCAAAGCCTTGGAGTTTTACCAGTCCTGGAGCATTCTTGCAGCTCTGTAAGCGGATAGTAGTAATAGTATTACATAAAAAAAAACCCATGAAAGATAAAAGGAAAGGAACTAAAAAAGAATAGGGTAAAAAATAAAATGAAAAGGATACTAATTTAAAAAAATCAAAAAAACAGTTACCCTAAGTCAGACACCCGCCAGGCTCAGATCAGGGCAACGCAAAAGCAAGTGAGTAATAGGGAAAGAGTAAGAAAGAGGCTGGAGCAGGAAGTGTCTGAATTAAGTCAGCAGACAGTAAAACGTGTAGAAACTGTTCAAGTGTCATTGAAGAATTCTCAGGATCAGTCCCAGGCAGATCTTGGGGGATGTAAGAGATAAGTTGTGCTCTCAGAGCCACATTGGGAAATCAGAACAAAATAGTAGCTGTGATTCGTGCACACCTCCCATGGTGTAAACAGACACAGTCCCATTGACTTTAAGGAAGCTAATCTAATTTACATCAGTGTAGGGGGTGACCAGATGTCCTGATTTTAGGGTCTTTTTCTTATATAGGCTCCTAGTATCCCCCACCCCGTCCTGATTTTTCACATTTGTTGCCTCGTCACACCAGTGTGATCACACACCGGAGAAGTGCTCCGATGGTCGGAGGTGAGGAGCCCTCATGACTTCTAGTCAATGGAAGTGAAGAGTGCTGTGCTCCTTGGACATTCATGAGATACTAGTAAGAGGAGAATCAGAGTCATTCTATCTGTTACTCTAATTCTGACCATTGTCCTTGCCCTTCCCTCTACAGGCAGGACACAGTGTACTGAGAAGGAAAATGAGCAACCAAACTTCAATGACTGAGTTTCTTCTCTTGGGATTCTCTGGTGTTCGGGAGTGGCAGCTGTTACACTTTGTGATGTTTCTAGTTCTTTATCTGGCAGCCCTGATGGGGAATCTTCTCATCATCACAATCGTAGCCCTTGACCATCATCTTCACACCCCCATGTACTTCTTCCTC
>RQSS01098782.1:0-12183 GCA_003846335.1 Cuora mccordi | reverse complement strand
GAGAGAGTCCCTAGGAGCATGTGCAGTGACTGTGGTGCAGAGTGAGTGTGCTGCGGGGAGCGGGGGGGAGGAGGGGTCCCTCCCCTGGAGCTTGTGGCTGCCGGTAACGGGGGCGGGGCGGGAGTCCTCTCTGGCCATAGCCCTGGGGCAGCCTGTCTGCATCCCAAGTTCCTTATCCCCAGACCTGCCCCACCCCAGTCCCTGCACCCCCAGCACCCCAGCCCTGAGCACCCTCCTGCACTGTGAACCCCTCATCCACAGCCCAACCCCAGAGCCCTCACCTGAGGGGAAAAACGTGCAAATTAAATTTGGTGGTCAGTTTGGAGTATCATTTTGTTTAGCATGATACTTGACTATTTTACACCCCTTTAAAGTATATAACTAGTCGTATACAGGTGTTACAAAGTGGGAATGTTCTTCTCTGAATACTGTGTGGGTGCCTCAGTTTCCCCTGTGCATTTCTCAAGGATCTAGATGGTGGGATAAGGGGGTGTGATTGTTGCAGAGCCCTAGAGGGACAGTGTGAGCTGTCTGCACAGAGAATGGCCGCAACCCTGACTCCTGGTAACTGATGACCTGGGCCACTCTCCTGCAAGGTGCCAACTGAAGGTGTTGGAGAACAAAGAGATCAGGTGGCCTCCTAATGCCTGGAAAAGAGACAAAGGCCAGAGGAGGGAGTGTCAGTGCCTGTGCGGACTTCCGGGAAGCGCATGGTGTGGAAGGGGATGCTGGGATGCTTTGGAACAACTCCATACAAAGCCAGTCAGGACTCTCGGGGAGCCTCCTCTCTCGGAGCAGACTGTCTGCAGGGCAAGAAGCTTACACCTTCCTGGGTCTGACCTCGGAGCATTCAGCCCTTCCACACTGTGCGCCTTACGCAGCGAGTCTGCCCAGGCAGGTCCTGGGGCAACCAGAGGTCCCTGCACCCCAACTCCGCAGTCAGACGTGACTCTCAGCCAGACAGTAAAACAGAAGGTTTATTAGATGACAGGAACACAGTTTAAACAGAGCTTGTTGGTACAGAAAACAGGACCCCTCAGTCAGGCCCATCTTGTGGGGTGGGGAGCCCAGAACCAAGTTCTGGGTCTCTCCCCATTTCCCCAGCCAGCTCCAAACTGACACTCCCTCCTCTGGCCTCTGTGTCTCTTCCGGACAAGGAGGCCACCTGATCTCTTTGTCCCCAACACCTTCAGTTGGCATCTTGCAGGGGAAACTGAGGCACCCACACAGTATTCAGAGAAAACATTAAGAACATTCCCACTTCACCACAACAGGTGCAAAAAAATATAATACTGTATATTGAAGTAGGCAAGTGCTGCTTCTGACTTTCCACTTTTAATTGACCCTTGTAATCTTGTGGCGCTGACGCGTTGTAACTTCATTTTATATCGGCTTACAGGGTGAGAGCGGGTGGGGGAGACCACCATTTTGGGCCCCACCAAAAATTATACAAACCTGCCGCCTATGGGTGGGCATGGGGGTTTCTGGCAGGCGAGGGAGAAGGTGAAAGGAGGCGAGTGGTGGGTGGGGACTGACTAGGAGGGACGCAGCAAGCCAGCGGGGGGTTAGGCGGTGAAGAGGGGTGTGATGGTGGGGCTGAGCAGGGATGGGGCAGGTTCTAGTTTACTGCTGTGATCTGGTCACCCCATGTGCCGTTTCTTCCTGCCCCCACCCCCGAACCTTGTTTCGATGGGGCGGAGCTGGGGAAGGAGGGTTTGTTTCCACGGGGCCGGGCGGCGCTGGGGGGGGGGAACAGGGGACAATTTTATATTAATAAGGAAATATTTTATAAATTTTAATAAAATAAACATTAGTGAGGAAAATCAGTTGTACAACTATCAAAACAAATTATTTTCCTGATATGAAAGTGCAAATCAGCTAATTAATATATGATGCAATGTATGTAATAGATAATTTTGTTAGTATCTATATAGTCATGGAAAGTAAATAATACATGGAAGAATTGAAAGGGTTTTTTTTAAGGGTTTTTTTGTTTTAGTCATCCCTGCCGGGGCCCCATCGAAACTGTTCGAATTGGGCCCCGCACTTCCTAAAGCCGCCCTGGCAATGAGGCTAATCATCCAGTGGAACAAGCTCCGCAAGGGACGTGGTTAATTCCCCATCACTGCCGGGTGTAAATGAAGACCGCAGCTCTTGCTGCAAGACACCTGGTGTGTGGGTGTCCCTGTTCCCCCTTCAGAACCCCTCGTACATGGTGCTTCCCTGCTCCCAGTTCAAGATCCCCATCATGTGGGTGCTTCCATCCAGGATCTCCGGTGGGTGTCTCTGTCCCCCACCCCATGAAGTAGCTCCCGTGTGTGGTTTCCCCTGCCTGCCCCCATCCGGGAGCTGTGGGTGTCTCTGTTCCCCTTTTCAAGATCCGTGTTGCAGGGGGGTGTCCCTCCCCCCAAGTCAGAATCCCCAGCGTGTGGGTGCTCCCATCCCCCCCCTGCAGGCTCTGCGGGGGGTGTCTGTATAAAAAGAGACTGTGTCTCACTGTCTTGCCCAGGCTATGCTGCAGGGGCTATTCACAGGCGCAACCCCACTACTGATCGGCACGGGAGTTTTGACCTGCTCCGTTTCCGACCTGGGCCGGTTCACCCCTCCTTAGGCAACCTGGGGACCCCAAGCTTCCCCAGGATCACCATATTGATGCCGAGCTTAGTGCGGACACCCGATCGGCACAGCCCCCTGTAGCCCTGAACTACTGAGCTCAAGCGATCCGCTGGCCTCAGCCTCCCCAGGCGCTGGGATCACAGGCACCAGCCATGGGGCCCTGCTTGTTTTACAGCCTGGCAGCTGGAGCTTTAAACTCTGCTTGTGAGCTCTGTGCCTTGGCCAGATGGGGACAGTCTGGGACTGGGAAATGCTCCTGCTCCTCCCGCCCCCGTCTCATGTCGAGCTGCAGGCGCCGCTGTCGTCCCAGGTAAGATCCCGGACGTTTCGGTGCCCCCTTCCCCCGCCCAGGTGTCCGGGTACCTCTGCCCCCCCCTACAGAATCCTGGATGTGTGGGTGTCCGTCCCTCTGCAGAGGATCCCGGAGTGTGGATGCCCTTGTCCCCCCCTACAAGATCCTGGGTGTGTGGGTGCCACTCTCCCCCCCAGCAGGTCCCCAGGGTGTGAGTGCTCCCATCCCCCAATACAGGCTGGGGGACGGGGTATAACTGGCTCTCCCTGTCCTGCCCAGGTGGTGCTACAGCAGCTGTTCACAGGGGCAGCGACCCCACTGTCACCCTGCAGCTTTAACCTGCTCCAGGGGTGACCTACTTCACCCTCCTGTGGGAGCCCGGGGACCCCGAACTTCCCAGAATCACCTGATTGATGCCGAGTTTAGCACAGACACCGGCTCAGCATGGCAGGGTGCTGCCCTGAGCCCTGACAATCAGCTTCCCTCCGCCTCCTGCTGCACAGCGAGGATCCCACGTGAGAGGCTTCATGCCCCGCGTGTCCTGCCAGGTCCCTCTCAGCTCCAGCTTTCAACTCTGCTTGTGAGCACCCATTTCTGGCCAGACGGGGGCAGCACTAATGGCCTCATCTAAATTTGACCCTTCAGACTGCAGATTATAACCGAGCGGGCAGATTATAAACCAGGAAGCCAAATTCTTCCCCAAACTGACAGTTGAAGCAGAAGATCCCATTGGAAAGATCAGGATTTTTGTCTTTAAAAACAAGGAAAATGTGCATTGTTCTCTTCTGTCTACAGCGAGAGATTGAAGAAGCTCAATTGATTTCATTGCCTGGAGGTTAAGAGGCCATTTAATCACTGTTTTAAATACATTTTACAAATTCCCAGAGGGGGGAATATGCGATTTAAAGTGTTCTTTAATTCACCAGACAAACACTGAACAAGACCCCCTTGGCTTGTAGTCGATGTCAGAAAATGCCAACTGGAAATAACCATTTTTTAACCATGAGGCTAATTATCTAGTGGAACAAGCTCCACAAGGAAGGTGGTAAATTCCCCATCACTTGCAGTTTGTAAATCAAGACCGCAGCTCTTGCTGCAAGACACCTGGTGTGTGGGTGTCCCTGTTCCGCGTTTCGGGATCCCTGGTACATGGTGCCTCCCTCCCACCAGTTCAGGATCCCCACAATGGGTGCTCCCATCCCCCCATACAGTCTCTGCGGGGGAGGGGTGTGTATAAACAGAGACCATGTCTCACTGTCTTGCCCAGGCTACGCTGCAGGTGCTATTCACAGGCACGATCCCACTACTGAGTGACACACACACACACACACACACACACACACAGCCCCTGCACCCACCCACCCCAGGTCTCCTCAGCCCAGAGGGGAGCCCCCCAGCTGAGTGGGGAATCAGAACCCCCCGAAATTACCCTGGGCCCAGCATGATCTGCCTCCGCCCTGCCCTGCTCCGCATGTATTCGGAGTGAGTCAGTTTCCCCGTCCCAGCATGTGTCCTGCCCTGTGTCTCTTCTCCTCCCCAGTTCCCTCCAAACCACCCCATTTCCCCTGCACCCCGGGCTGGGTCTCTGCCAACCCCCCTTCTCCCCTCTCCCCCCCAATATTTCCCTGCCCCTACGGGTCTATGGGGCTGGGTCTCTCCCTTCCCCCTTCTCCCACCATCCCCCCATCCCTTCCCCCAATATCTCACTACTCCAGGCTGTCTATGGGGCTGGGTCTCTCCCTGAAGCCCCGCCCCCAGCCCGGGGCTCACTGACAATCCCCGCCCAGCGGCTGTATACTGGGGTTGTGACGTGAGGTGGGGCTGTGACGTGTGGTGACGTGCTCACTCCCCGCAGGCAACTCATTCACTCGAGACCAAAACGACAGAAGGTGTCGCATGTCCATGGGCGGGGTTATGCAGATGAGCAGTGTCTGGCGGCAGTACGGAGAGCAGCGAGAGGAACCGAAGGAGCCCGGCGGAGAGAATTCTCTGCGTGTGGACAGAATCCGGTGTGGAGAGTTCGTGCTGTGGGTGCCTCCACCAGAGTCACTTCGGGGCAGTGATTCACACTGAGCTACGCATTGACCAAAGGCGTGTGAATGGGGTGTGGTGACTGGTGGAGAACAGCTCCTGATGATAAGGAAAGAGCTGGGAGCAGGAGATCCTGTCCTAGCAGGGGCATGTGTAGGGTTTCTTTGCAACCATAAGTGGGCTGCTTGTGGGTGCAACTAGATCCCCCCCATCTTCCTAGCCGCAGCGGCGTGAAGCAGGGCTGCCCCCTCAGCCCCATCGTCTTCAACCTCGCCATGGAGCCGCTCCTGCGGGCGATCTCTGACGGCACTGACAGCTTCAACCTACATGGCGAGAGGGTGAGCGTCTTGGCCTACGCGGACGACCTGGTCCTGATCGTGGATGACCCCGAGAAACTCCAGCGCATGCTTGACACCATCGGGAGAGCCGCGGACTGGACCGGTCTCCGCTTCAACGCCAAGAAGTGCGCGTCCCTCCACATCGACGGGAGCAAGAGGGACTCGATGCTGACGATGGAGTTCCTTATCCAGGGTGAGTCCGTCGTCCCCCTGGCGGAGGGGCAGGTGTACCAGCACCTTGGCACGCCGACGGGCTTCTGCGTCCGGCTGACCCCCGAGGACACCATCCGGGAGATCCTACAGGCCGCTGCCAAGATCGATGCATCCCTGCTGGCGCCATGGCAGAAAATCAATTCCCTCAACACCTTCCTGATCCCCCGCATCGCCTTCATCCTGAGAGGATCCGCCGTAGCAAAGGTGCCCCTCAACAAGGCGGACAACAACATCCGGCAGCTGGTGAAGAAGTGGCTGTCCTTACCCCAGAGAGCCAGCAACGAGCTCGTCTATATCGCCCATCGGCACGGGGGCGCCAACGTCCCCCGCATGGGAGACCTCTGCGACATCGCGGTCGTCACGCACGCCTTTCGCCTCCTGACGTGCCCGGACGCCGGGGTAAAGAACATTGCGACGACCGCCCTGCGCGCCGCCACCACGAAGCGTATCGCCGGATCCCCCTCTGACCAAGACGTGGCCGCCTTCCTGAACGGCTCCCTGGATGGAGAATTCGGCCGGTTCAGGGGCGACGTCGCCTCGCTGTGGTCCCGCGCCCACAACGCCACCCGCCGACTGGGAAAGCGATTGGGCTGCAGCTGGGTATGGAGCGAGGATCGGCGAGAGCCAGGAGTCCTGGTACCGCGGATCGGGACGGAGGACAACACCATCGTCAGCCCCGGAGCCAGAGGCGTGCTGGAGAAGACCCTGAAGGCTGCCGTCCACGCGCTCTACGTGGACACCCTGAGGAAAAAACCTGACCAGGGCAAGGCCTTCGAGGTGACCAGCAAGTGGGACTCCAGCAACCACTTCCTCCCCTCAGGCAGCTTCATCCGTTTCGCCGACTGGCGGTTCATACACCGCGCCCGGCTGAACTGCGTCCCTCTCAACGGAGCCGTCCGCCACGGGAACCCCGACAAACGCTGCCGGAAGTGTGGGTACGCCATGGAGACCTTGCCCCACGTCCTTTGCAGCTGCAAGCCCCACGCCAGAGCCTGGCAGCTGCGCCACAACGCCGCCCAGGACCGCCTGGTGAAGGCCATCGCCCCGCACCTGGGAGAGATCGCTGTCAATCGCGCCATTCCCGGCACCGACAGCCCGCTGCGCCCGGACATCGTCGTCATGGACGAGGACCGGAAAAAGATCATCCTCGTCGACGTGACGATCCCATTCGAGAACAGGACCCCGGCCTTCCGCGAGGCCCGAGCCCGCAAGCTTGAAAAATATGCCCCCTTGGCGGACACCTTGCGGTCAAAGGGCTACGAGGTCTGCACCGACGCCCTGATCGTGGGGGCCCTGGGCGCCTGGGACCCTTGCAACGAGCGCGTGCTTCGGACCTGTGGGGTGGGCCGTCGCTACGCGCAGCTCATGAGACGCTTAATGGTCTCGGACACTGTTCGCTGGTCCAGAGACATTTACACGGAGCACATCACCGGCCACCGCCAATACCAGGAGTGAGCGGGCGTGACTCTGTGCACTCGAAGGGGGCACGAGACCTGTGGACCCCCCTGTCGGACTCTATCCCCTAAGCCCTGAACCCACCAAACAGTACTCCACCATGCGAGGGTCGTCCTAACCCCATTACTCAGCCCGCTTATCCATGCCCATGACTATCTGTAACCCGTTTGTATGAGTGATGTGCCCTCACTGCTTGCTGTTTACTGACTGTATCTTGAACTCACCCACCGTATACCCTGCATTGGGGACATGACAGACTGTGTATATGTATATGCTGCCCAACACCAAAACGCTAACATCCCCCCACAACCTGTATGTAACCCCCAATGACACAATAACTGACGCTTCAAACACTTTGTATCGTTTATTTTAAATATTCTCTAATAAAATTTAAATCTGTTCTTATCAGTTTAATATCTGATAAGTCCTTTATTTAAGGACTGTATGTTAAACTGATTTTTGGAACAAGGGGATGGAATAGGAGCTTGCTCTGACCACCCCATGCATTGACCTGGTATTGCACTATTTCCAGGACCAGTGCTTCTCCTTTTGGGGAGAATTGTGTGGTTAAAAAAGCAGAATAAGATTCACTCTAAAGATGCTGATTTGAGAAGATTTTTTTTAAAATAGTTGGAAAATCAGGTTTCTTTAGCACTTAAGTTCTTCATAACAACATATTGTTAAAATTCCTTGGGAGTGTTTTCTGAGTCTACAGCTGTGAGTTTCTTTGTCTTGCTGGAAAATTGTTTTAAAAGCTGAGATTCTTCTGTTTGCTGTGAGTTTTTTCAACAACATGAGGGATGAATGCTTTCCAGACTGAGGGTCTGTTTGGGAGATGGTTGGTTGTGGGGGGGGACACAGATTGGCAATATTCGAGGTCACATGTATATCAATAACTGGATGAGTTACATAGACTTCTCCCCACCCAGCCTACGTTCCATGTATCTTGACTGAGCCTGCCACCCACCATCCCAGAGCAGAAGCCTGAAGCCTGAGCCCCACCACACGTGGGAAGGTGGGGAACTCCCACTGGTTGCCGGCTCCTGCAGTGTTTATGACTCCGGAAGGGGGTAGGGACCAGCCCCTGCAGGCAGCCCCGGGGGAAGAGCCGCTGCTTTGCTGCCCCCGACTCCCCCTCAATTACAGCCCAGGAGGCTGTGGCCACAATAAAAGCCCCTGGTGGCCACATTTGAGAAATGCTGGAGCCTCACAGTAAACAAATCCCAGCAGGTTTGTCACACCCTGTCCCCCACCCTGGGGATTTCCTGCCCTCTCCCACGCAGACCAACCTTCCTGGAAGCTCCCACCCCCTATGTATTTACTGCCCTTTCTCCCCGCCAAGGGAACCCGCCAGCAACTCCCTGATAATCCCTCCCTCAACTGGCTCCACTGCAGCCATTTCCCTTCCCCGGCCCCTGGGAGGACGGAATGAGCTGGAGCAAAACATGGATGTTGCGCTGCAGCCTGTTAGGGCAAAAAGGGCAACTGGGGACATGTCAGAACAGGAAATAATTTCCCAGCACAATTCCCCCCAGGCTCTTTCCCAGCACACAGATATTCCAGCTTGTCCTGCACGGGACAGAAAAATTCAAATGTAGGGCTGTCAATTAACCGCAGTTAACTTACGCAATTAACTTTAAAAATATCATGATTAATCTCAGTTTTAATCACACCATTAAACAATAGAATATCAAATTAAATTTATTATATTTTTTGATTTTCTACATTTTCAATTATATTGATTTCAATTACAACATAGAATATGAAGTGTACAGTGCTCACTATATATAGTTTTATTACAAATATTTAAACTGTAAAATATAAAGTGCTGTAGTGCAATCTCTTTATCATTAAAGTGCAACTTGCATATGTAGATTTTTTTGTTGTTGCATAAGTGCACTCAAAAAGAAAACAATGTAAAACTTCAAGTCCAGTCAGTTCTACTTCTTGTTCAGCCAATTGCTGAGACAAACAGGTTTGTTTACATTTACTGGAGATAATGCTGCCCGTGTCTTGTATACGTCACCTAAAAGTGAGAACAGGCTCGCTCATGGCACTTTTGTAGCCAGCGTTGCGATGTATTAACGTGCTAGATATGCTAACATCCATATGCCTTCATACTTCAGCCAGCATACTTCCAGATGACATTCTTCCATGCTGATAACGCTCATTAAAAAGATAATGTGTTAATTTGTGACTGAAGACCTTGATGAAGAACTGTATGTCTCCTGCTCCATTATTTTATCCACATTCTGCCATATATTTTGTTTTATAGCAGTGGTGGGAGATGACCCAGCACATGTTCACTTTAAGAACACTTTCACTGCAAATTTGACAAAACACAAAGAAGGTATAATGTGAGATTTCTAGAGATAGCTACAGTGCTCAACCCAAGGTGTAAGAATCTGAAGTGCCTTCCAAAATCCAAGACGGACGAGGTGTGAAACATGTTGTCAGAAGTCCTCAAAGAGCAACACTCTGATGCAGACACTGCAGAACCTCAACCACTAGACAGGAAAATCAATCTTCAGTTGGTGGCATCTGACTCAGATGAGGAATATGAATGTACTTTGGATCGTTATCGAGCAGTACCTGTCATCAGCATGGAAGCATGTCCCTGGCCTCTGATTGCTAGAAGCTGGGAGGGGAGAACAGGGGCTGGAGCTCTCCATGGCCACCTGGTCTGGTCACTCCCTCTGAAGCCCAAAGCCAAGGCCAGCCTTAGGGGTGGGTGCCACCAGGGAATTGCCCAGGGGTACCGTGGTCAAGGGCGGTGCTGTACGGTGGCAGAGAGGTGTGTGCTGCTGGTGTAAAATCAGAAACTGCTCCCGGCTGGCAGGGGAGTGCTGCTTGGGGTGGTGCCCAGATTTCTCCCTGCTCCCTCCCGGCATAGGAACATGCGGGGAGGGAGGGGAAGAGAAGGGGGAGATAGCGGTGATGAGCGGCTACTGCTCCCCCCAATGTTCCTCCGTGCCCCCCTAGGGTGCTGTGAGGGGGGAGCAAGGAGCGACATCAGGGCTCCCTGCCTCCAGGTCACCTTCCCCACCTGGGCTGCATAAAGGGAGGACAGAGGGAGCAAAAAGCCTTTGTGAGCTCAGCACACCCAAGCCAGGAAAAGATTAACACCCACACCCAGCCCAGCCAAAGTGGGAGCTTCCCCCACTTCCCGGCCACAGGCCCACGGGGCTCATGGACGGAGGAGTTTGGGGGGCTGTGGGGGCCCCTGAAGAACTAGCTCAGCATGTGAATGAGTGACTGGGATGTATGTGGGGGCTGGACTGTGGGTTGGGGTGTCCAGGAGGACCCAAGGGAAGGGACTAGGGGGATTAGGGACAGAGGAGGGTGGGGTTACCAAGGTGCATTGTGGGAAGGTGGGATTTATAGAGCCCAGAGTGGATGGGTGGGGGCGGGTTGGAGGACCCCACAGTGGCTGAAAAGGGGAACCCGGCAGGTTGGGGGGCAGCAGAGATTGGAGATGAGGAACCCCCCACCCTGGGGATGGACTGGGGCAGTGGGGGGATGGGAACGTGGGGCCCAGCCATGGAGAAATGCGCTGGAGGCAATTAGGGGCGGGGCGCTGGGGGGGTGGGAGAGGGAGGAGGAGGAGGAAGGGGGTGGGGTGAGAGGAGGAGGAAGGGGGCAGGGTGGCGGGGGGGGGCGAAGGGAAAGGCCGGGCAGAGCGGACAGGGTGGGGGAGGGGACGCTGGGGGCGGGGCTGGCGGGAGGGTCACAGCGGGGGGGGAGGAGTGAAGCCCTTTCACTCCGCGCTGCTTCTGCCCGTTGGAGAGAGAGAGAGAACTACGCTTCCCAGAGTGCACCGGGAGGGGGCGCGTTGCCTGAGCAACCTCCCGTCACTTCCGCTCTGAGACGAGCCAGGAACTACAACTCCCAGCCTGCCCCGGGGCGCCTCCGTCCTCTCCAGCCCAGGTGAGGGCGGGTCCCTGGGTCACCTGACACCTCCCCCCCAACGCAACTCCTCATCCCCGCCCCGCCCCCAGAGAGCCCCGCCCCCCGGTGCAGGGTGTGACGCTGCCCCGCGCAGGAACGTGCTGCGCCGCTTCCTCTCCCCCCCCGCACAAAGCGGCTGGTCGGGGCGGGGCCGGGTCTGGCTCTGCCCGGGGGCTGGATCCACGTGTTCCCGGTGCCCCTACGTGTCCTCCCCCGACTCCCGCTGCCCCCAGCCCCGCCCCCTCCCCGGGTGAGCCCGGCTCCAAAGCCCCGCAGACAGACCCGCCCCGGCCTGCCCCGAGCCCCCCGCTGTGCCCCCCCCAGAGCCCGGCCCCGCCCCTTCCCCCAAAGCCCCGCCCCCTGCTGTGCCCGCCCCCAGAGCCCCGCCCTGTGCGGGGGCACCAGCACTGTGCTGGGTAGTGATGGGAAATTGTCCAAGCTGGCCCAGGAGAGACGTGTGGGTCCCTGCTGCCCCCTGCTGGTGGGGCTGAGCCCTGCTCTGTGTGTGTGTGTGTGTGTGTGCGTCTGTGACACTGTTTGTATCAGTGTGTTGCTGGGCTAACCAGTAGGAAATGGCTTTGCAGGATTTTGTATCCTGCAGCAAGTGAGTGACTGACTGACACACACACACACACACACGCACACTGACGCAAAAGGGGGCTCACACAATCCCAAGAACACTCACACACAACACACCCAGAGGGACATGCTAGCCCAACCCCAAAGAGAGCAACAATCACATCCCCAGCCGCACTCACAATCACCCCCTCACACCATAATATTTGCAATCGTGCTCAGAGACACAACTGCACACAGTTCACTCCCACTGCTCCCAACACAAGGACCTCCTGCCCCACACAGCATGTGCCAAGACCTGTGGAACTCACTGCCACTGGACAGCTACCAATGAGAATGATCCCCTCATGCTGGATCATCTTCTTGGCCCTCTGCCCCATCTCGGGGCACGCTGTGCGGCGTGGCTGGGGATTGTGCAATGGCTCAGCACCAGACAATGCAGAACGGACACCACACACCCTGCCCGCCTCACCTGAGCTGCTCTCCAGGTGCATTGGAGCCCAGCACCCCGCACCTTGGCCCTACTGCCCCACAGGGGGTGAGCTGCAGCCCCGCCACACTCCACAGAGGGGAGACGTGTTAGGCCAGCCAGCCGTTGTAAGATGGGGAAATCACCATCGAGGTCGACGGTATGGGGGCTGTGACATACAGAGAAACAGTTGTCGCGCCGGCAGAAGGCAGCAGAGCATTCGCACACACGTACACACACACACA
>RQSS01098764.1:0-18192 GCA_003846335.1 Cuora mccordi | reverse complement strand
GTACTGCAGCGCTACACAGCAGCATCCCCTTGCCTTTTGCAAGTTAGCAAAGATGGTTACCAGCCATACCGTCCCGTCTGCTGCTTTGCAAGTTGACAATGACAGTTGCTAGTTATACTGAACCATTTGCTGCTGTCATGGGTGCTCCTGGCCGGCTTCGGTGAGGTTGGCTGGGGGCGTATGGACAAAAATGGGAATGACTCCCCAGGTCATTCTCTTCTTTAAGTTTTGTCTAAAGGGAGAGTCAGTCCTGTCTAGACTATCAGGCAAGCCTACAAAAGAACAAGAGAAGCAAATGGCCGATACAGGTCAGAGCCCCAGACATCCCGCATAAATGATGAGCTGCATGCCATTCTAGGGGGTGCCCCTGCAACAACCCCAACCATTGCTTCCCTCCTCCCCCACCCATCCTGGGCTACCGTGGCAGTTATCCCCCCATTTGTGTGATAAAGTAATGAAGAATGCAGGAATATGAAACAACACTGACTTTATTGCCTCTGCAAGTAGAGCTCAAAGGGGGCGGGGAGGGCAGCATGCAGCTGCTATGTTATTCCAGGCAGGAGTGAATCTCCATTAGACAAAGCTTAAAGAAAAGAATGACCTGGGAGTCATTCCTATTTTTGCCCAGGCGCCCCTGGGCGACCTCACCGAGGTCAGCCAGGAGCACTCACGAGACGACGATGATGGATACCAGTTGTACTGTACCGTCTGCCGTCCGCAAGGGAAGGGAAGGGAAGGGGATGCTGCTGTGTAGTGCTGCAGCACCACATCAGCAAGCAGCATCCAGTAGACATACGGTGACATTGAAAAAAGGTGAGAAATTATTTTTTTCCCTTTGCTTTCACGGGGGGAGGGGGGGCGACGACATATACCCTAAACCACCCGCAACAATGTTTTTGACCCTTCAGGCTTTGGGAACTCAGCCAAGAATTCAAATGCTTTTCGGAGAGTGCGGGAACTTTGGGATAGCTACAGTCATCAATCACCTCTCCCTCTGTGAGTGTCCATTTTGTTATTTGGCTTTCTGGTACGCTTGTCTCAGCTCCTTAAGTTTCAGCACTGTGTTGAGTCCCTGTTGTGGCCTCTGTCCATCATAGCCTTGGAGATTTTTTCAAATGTTTTGGCATTTTGTCTTTTGGAACGGAGTTCTGATAGAACAGATTCATCTCCCCATACAGAGATCAGCTTCAGTATCTCCCGTACGGTCCATGCTGGAGCTCTTTTTTGATTCTGGGACTGCATGGTCACCTGTGCTGATTGGCGCTCCACGCTGGGCAAACAGGAAATGAAATTCAAAAGTTCGGAGGGCTTTTCCTGTCAACCTGGCCAGTGCATCCGACTTCAGATTGCTGTCCAAAGTGGTCACAATGGTGCACTGTGCGATAGCTGAAGTTGCGTATCTTAGATCGATTTCCCCCCGGTAGTGTAGGCCAGCCCAGATATCAGTATTAATAACCCTTTATATCGATATAAAGGGCTTCGTTGTGTGGAGGGGTGCAGGGTTAATGTGATTTAATGCTGCTAAATTTGATATAAACTCGTAGTGTTGACCTGGTGAGGCTAATCATCTAGTGGAACAAGCTCCACAAGGGACGTGGTTAATTCTCCATCACTGCCCTGTGTAAATGAAGACCGCAGCTCTTGCTGCAAGACACCTGGTGTGTGGGTGTCCCTGTTCCCCCTTCAGAACCTCTGGTACATGGTGCTTCCCTCTTCCCAGTTCAAGTTCCCCCATCCGGGATCTGTGGGTGTCTCTGTTCCCCTTTTCAAGATCCGTGTTGCTTGGGTGCGACCCTCCCCCCAATTCAGAATCCCCAGCGTGTGAGTGCTCCCATCCCCCCTGCAGGCTCTGTGGGGGGGTGTCTGTATAAAAAGAGACGAGGTCTCACTGTCTTGCCCAGGCTACGCTGCAGGGGCTATTCACAGGCGCAATCCCACTACTGATCGGCACGGGAGTTTTGACCTGCTCTGTTTCCAACCTGGGCCGGTTAACCCCTCCTTAGGCAACCTGGGGACCCGAAGCTTCCCTGGGATCACCATATTGATGCCGAACTTAGTGCGGACACCCGATCGGCACAGCCCGCTGCAGCCCAGAACTCCTGAGCTCAAGCGATCCGCCGGCCTTAGCCTCCCCAGGAGCTGGGATCACAGGCACCAGCCACGGGGCCCAGCTGGTTACAGGGTCTCCCGCTTCCAACTTCAGGCTCAGCCTGGGAGCTCTGCGCTCTGAGCTGGTGGAAGTGGAGCCTGGAACTGAGCTGATGCACTGAGGGTTATTTGCACTGCGCGCTTCACACGGAGGTGAAAACACGGGGCACAGATCTTTGAGCACAACCCTCGTCCTGAGGAATGGGGGGGGGGCTGGATAAAGAGAGACCGGCTCTCCCTGGCGGGGCTGCAGCGGCTCTTCACAAGGGCAGTCCCACTGCCCAATGGGTACCAGAGTTTTGCCGGCCTCCTTTCCTGGGCTGGCTCCCCTCTCTCTAGGGGGACTGGCGAACCCAAACTTCCCAGAAACCATCATAGAGAGGCCAATCTGAGTCCAGACTCCTGCTCAGCACCCCGGGGTGCAGCCCTGAACTCCGGCAATCAGCTACACTCAGCTGCCCACCCAACAAGCGTTACACGCAGGAGCCTTTGTGCCCCGCGTGTTCAGCTCCCTCCCAGCGCCAGCTTTAAACTCCGCTGCTCAGTTCTAAGCTTTGGCCACACAGGGGCAGCCTGGAGCTCAGCCAACGCCTCCCGTTGCTGGTTGCGTTTCCCACTCCTCGTGGCAGGTTCACACCCCGCAGGCAGATCTCTGAATCGGAGCCGAACAGTTCCCCAAATCCAGCGCTTTAGCAGCAGCTTTGCTAGGAAAGCGCTGACGTCCCCAAGTAAAGTAAGAGCCAGAGCGCTGTGTCCAGGATCTTCTCTTGGGCCCCTCACCGTGGTGTCTGTCAGGCGCAAGGAGAAACCAGGGAAATGTTTTCATGGCGTTTAAGGGCAGAAGGGGCCATTAACTCACTTAGTCTGACCCCCGAATAACACAGAATTACACCATGACACAGACCTTAGATAGATCAAAGCGTTTCAGCCCTCAGGAAGGAGGCTAAACTGGGTACCAGAGGCAGCGAACAAGGGGCCCCCAAGGCAATGGCAGGGAACTGACATGGTGAAATATGCCCAGATGATCCCAGCAGGCGACCCACCCCCATGCTGCAGAGGTGGGAGTCCCTGTTCCTCCTGCCCTTAAGAATCTCTGGTGGTAAGTGGGTACCCCCAGTTCCCCAGATAAGAATCCTCCATGTGATTTCCCTGGCTTCACCTCCAAATAGGAACATTGTGTGGAGGGAGTGGGAGGAAGGTTGTCTGGCAGATCTGTAAAGGGGGACTGTATCTCCCTGTCTGGCCCAGGCTCCTTGGAGGAAGTGATCTCAGTGTGTCTGGCTGTCTCCATTCCTCCCACCCATAAGAATCCCTGGTCTGTGGGTGCACCCTAGACCATTAAGGATCTCTGGTGGGTGGGTGTCTCTCTCCCCCTAGTCAGGATCTCTGGGGCGTGCCTGTATAAAAAGAGACTTTGACTCACCCAGGCTGGGCTGCCATCATGGAACAGACCAGGTCCTTCTGTGGAGGGTTTGCGTTCCTCCAAGGACGTGATCTCAGTGAGTGTGGGTCTCCCTGTCCATTCAACCCTTAACAATCCCTGGTCCGTGGGTGCGCTGGGCCCCATTACAATCCCCTCTTTCTTACCCCCCATGAGGGATCCGGGGGTTGTGGATGTTCTCCACGCTACTGAGGGTGTCTGGTGCCCCTGTCCCTGCTGGTTAATAGTGGAGTGTGTGGGTGTCCCCCCGCCCGATAAGGATCCGTGTTGTGTGGATGCCCCCGTTCTTCTCATTAAGAATGGTGCAACGGAGCATACGGGTGTGTCCCCCACACCATGAACTAGCTCCCGTGTGTGGTTCCCGCTGCCCCCATCCAGGCTCTGTGGTGTGTGGGTGTCACTGTTCCTCTTTTCAAGATCCGTGTTGCAGGGGGGGCGTCCCTCACCCCAAGTCAGAATCCCCATCGTGTGGGTGCTCCCATCCCCCGCTCTGCGGGGGGGTGGGTGTCTGTCTAAAAAGAGACCGTGTCTCACTGTCTTGCCCAGGCTACACTGCAGGAGCTATTCACAGGCACGATCCCACTACTGATCAGCACAGGAGTTTTGACCTGCTCCGTTTCCAACCTGGGCAGGTTCACCCCTCCTTAGGCACACTGAGTTAGGAGGGTATGTTGTCCATGTGAGGGCTACGTTCAGGAGCGGAGTATAAGGAGCGGATACGACGATGAGGATGAATTGACGGGCGTTTGGTGAGTTTTAACGGTCAGTGTTTTTGAATCTTTTGAATCCACAATCTAGTTGAAGCAGGGTCAGTATGAACTCTCCCCTGCCATCTGTTGGTGATGTGTTGTCAAGGCCTTTTGGGGTGATGTCATTTGCATGGTCACACCCACCCCGGATTGCATGATGGGAGAGCTTGTCCAAACGGTCATTTCAGCTGCTGTGGGATCCCCAGTCTCTTTGTTATTGGGGCAGGAGTAATCCAGTGTATTTTCCCATTTATTTTGGATCAAGGACAGAGTAACTGTACCTGACATTTGAGGCCTGAAAGCTTCACCCTGGCCTGGAAAGTCCTCACCATTAAGGGGTATGGGTTCCAAACGCCAAAACCTGGAGGCAGGTAGAAATGGGTGTCAGTCAGTTAGTCGGCCGGCCGGCTGCCCGCCCGCCCGGTGCTGCTGATGTCTTTTTTGCTGTCCCTGGTGTATAAAGACAGAGGCATTCTCAAATCTCTTAGAATTGTTGTTAGTGCTGCAGTTGCTTGCCCTAAGCTTATGCCGTTGGATCTCTTTCAAGGTCTCTTTTGGTCCTGAGAAATAACAGGCTGCTCTGTGTGTGGGGTTATGGCATGAGGTAGCAAAGGTTGGTTGCAGAGGTGGTGCATGTGCCACAAAAGTTGGGACTCCCCCAGCCCAGCTCCGGTCCCAGAGTCCAGTATTTGCATCAACTCACCCACTGACCTGTGACTATCAATCTCACCTTGCTAACTCTTCCAGCAAAAGGGGCCAAAAAAAGCATATGCAAGCGCTATACCACAGCCCCAGTGCTCTTTTTGTTTCCTTCCCACAGAACTTTCACTCCATACCAGTCCAGTTCCTTGCTGTTGCTTGTCTAACCACTGCGTGCATATGCTATACCGTACCCTGAGATGATTCCCGACTTTTGTGCTCAATCCAGCCTTTCCTCTCCTGTTCCCTGCCGCGGAGGCTGCCGCCGGAGCCGCTGGGGAATCCCAGCTCCACGCCCCGGCTACCGCTGCCCGGGGCTCCGGGGGACTCCTGCCCCGCGTCCCGGCTGCCGGCCCCGCTCTGGCGGCCCGAGGTGCCCGGCCATGTGCTCCAGCCGCTAACGGCTGAGCCGCCGGGGGAGCCCTGCCCCACGCCCCAGCCGCCTGTGCAGCCTGGGGAGCCCCTTGATGTTTTTCAGCAACCAGGAGTCCGCCCCTCCGCGAACGTGCCGCTCCAGACCCCGCGTGACCTGACCGCCGACCGCCGATCGCTCCAACTGCCAAGAGATGCCTCTCCTGTCCTCCTGCGCTCACCGACCACACCCCCCGCACCCCAGGAGCCCCAGCCGCTACGAGATGACCCCCCTGTCCTCCTGCGATGGCCGGACACGCCTCCTGCACCCCAGGAGCCCCAGTCGCTGTGAGATGACTCCCCTGTTCTCCTGCAATGGCCGGACATGCCTCCTGCACCCCAGCAACCCCCACCGCCGAGGGACAACCCCCTGCAGGACACCCACACCTCCCAGGAACTCCAGCCACTGGGAGGAACCCCAAGTACTCCCGGGACACAGCTATTGCTGGAGGACGCCCCCCCACCCACCAGCTATGCGACGGAGGACGACCAGGAGGGCCCTAACGCCCCACAAGATGGCTGCTCCACCCCAAACACAGTCTACCTCAAATACCCCCTCTCTACAGATGCGCTCGTCTGCCCCATCTGCCTGCCGCCCCGGCACTTCCGTCTCCTCGGAGGGTTCACCAGACATCTGAGGAGATACCACAACCAGTCCACTGCCTTCAGCTGCGCCCTCTGCAGCCTGCCCTTCGAGTCTCAGAAGAAATGCAAGGCGCACCAGGCCAGCTGCAAGAAAGCCCACACAACAACAGCTCCGGCTCCGGTCCCCCGCCATCCTGTGCCCCAGCCCGCTGCTCCTGCACCGCAAAAAGGCAGAGCGACCCTGCCAACCGCTGCCCAGAATCCCACTCCAGCCCCTGCGCTGGTGAACCAGGGCACTGCTGCCAAAACGACGACTACCACAGCGAGAAACGTCGACTGAGCCCCTACCAACTGGAGTCCCTTCACATCCACCCAAGTCGCCCGGAAGCTTTCAGAATTAAGGCGTCTCAGTGCCCCCTCCAACCAAAGTGACCCCGCTCCGAGAAGGCTCAGCGCTCCAACACGCGTGGCTGCCCGAGACCCTCCCTCGGAGGCACCAACGCTGGCTCCCGGCCCACCCTGCGAGCTCCAGCCACAAGGGTCACCAACGCAACTCCTTAGCCTGCCCTACGAACCTCACTCCTCAGACCACCCCACGCACTGCTACCTATGGAGGCCCCACCGCTACGGCCAGACCACAGCACCAGACCCCCATCGTCAGACAGATCGGCACGGCCCCAAAAGACGCCAGGCCAATCCCGACCACCAGACGGTCGCACGCTCCCACAGCAACCCCCCGGATGACGGCCGCATGCGGAAGTCCGGGCACCGCCCCTACACCCACCGACCCGAACCAAGTCACACCATCAACCAGCAACGCTACCACCGCACCGGCGCCTATGTCTCAGAGGCCAACCGAGAGGTCCCCCGAGCCGCAAACGAGACTACCCGTCGACCAAACTGCAAACGCACTACCCACGCAGGCCGAGAAATGCGAGAACCGGCGACCGACGACTAGGCCAACCACGCCCTGGCAGGCCACCTGGATCGAGAAGCTCCAAGCAGCAGCCTCCTTTGAGGAATTCGACCTGCTCATTGACGGGCTCACCCGCGAGCTATCTGCAGAGATTGCCCCCAAGAGGACACCAAACCAGGAGGCCACCCGGCCCGCCCTCAGACGACCCCTCCCAAATCGCGACACCTCTGCCAGAGGAACCGGAAGAAGGAATGCCAGCCACCGCTACGACCCAGCAGCAGCTTCAAGGATCCAGAAGCTGTACAGAACGAACCGCCCCAAGGCCGTAAGAGAGGTCCTCGACGGTCCCCCGTCATACTGCACGATCCCGCCCGAGTGCCTCTACAACTACTTCCTCGGAGTGTTCGGCGACGTGCCCAGGAACGACGCGCAGCGCCCGGAATGCCTCCACCCCCTGCCCCGCGTTACCAACGCAGACCACCTAGAGGCCGACCACGCCTAAAGAGGTGATGGCAAGGCTCTCCAGAACCAAGAACACCGCACCCGGAAAGACGGCATCCCCTACAACCTCCTCAAGAAACGGGACCCCGGCTGCCTTGTGCTCTCCAACATCTTCAACTTGTGCAGGCGCTTCGGCCGGTCTCCCACCTCCTGGAAGAAGGCCATGACCGTCCTGATCCACAAAAAGGGCGAGCGAGATGACCCCAGCAACTGGAGACCCATCTCCCTCTACTCCACGATGTACAAACTGTACGCCAGCTGCCTGGCAGCCAGGATCACGGAGTGGGCGGCGACCGGGGGAGCCATCAGCCTGGCCCAGAAGGGCTTCATGCCGTCGGAGGGGTGCTACGAGCATAACTTCCTGCTCCAGACCGTCCTCCAGTCGACCAGGAGGGAGCGGAAGCAGTGCACGGTAGCATGGCTCGACCTGGCCAACGCCTTCGGGTCCATCCCCCACCACCACATCTTCAACACACTCCAGGAGTTCGGGATGCCGGAGACCTTCCTTCGCCTGATCCGGGAACTCTATGAGGGCTGCAGCACCACCATCCGCTCAGTGGAAGGAGAGACCGCCGAGATTCCTATCCGCAGCGGCGTGAAGCAGGGCTGCCCCCTCAGCCCCATCGTCTTCAACCTCGCCATGGAGCCGCTCCTGCGGGCGATCTCCGACGGCGCCGACGGCTTCGACCTACATGGCGAGAGGGTGAGCATCTTGGCCTACGCGGATTACCTGGTCCTGATCGCGGACGACCCCGAGAGACTCCAGGGCATGCTCGACACCATCGGGAGAGCCGCGGACTGGATGGGACTCCACTTCAACGCCAAGAAGTGCGCGTCCCTCCACGTTGACGGGAACAGGAGGGACTTGGTGCTGACGACGGAGTTCCTTATCCAGGGCGAGTCCGTCGTCCCCCTGGCGGAGGGGCAGGTGTACCAGCACCTCGGCACGCCGACGGGCTTCCGCGTCCGGCAGACCCCCGAGGACACCATCCGGGAGATCCTGCAGGACGCCGCCAAGATCGACGCATCCCTGCTGGCGCCGTGGCAGAAAATCAATGCCCTCAACACCTTCCTGATCCCCCGCATCGCCTTTGTCCTGAGAGGGTCCGCCGTGGCAAAGGTGCCCCTCAACAAGGCGGACAACAACATCCGGCAGCTGGTGAAGAAGTGGCTGTCCCTACCCCAGAACGCCAGCAACGAGCTCGTATACATCGCTCACCGGCACGGCGGCGCCAACGTCCCCCGCATGGGATTCCTGTGTGACATCGCAGTAATCACGCACGCCTTCCGCCTCCTGACATGCCCGGACGCCGTGGTAAAGAACATCGTGACGACCGCCCTGTGCACCGCCACCGCGAAGCGAATCGGCAGAGCTCCCTCTGACCAAGATGTGGCCACCTTCCTGAGCGGCTCCCTGGACGGTGATTTCGCCTGGGGCAGAGGCGACATCGCCTCGCTGTGGACCCGCGCCCGCAATGCCACGCGCCGACTGGGAAAGCGACTGGGCTGCCGCTGGGTGTGGAGCGAGGAACGGCGGGAGCTGGGAGTCCTGGTGCCACATATTGGGACGGAGGGCAACACCATCATCAGCCCCGGAGCCAGAGGCGTGCTGGAGAGGTCGCTGAAGGCCGCCGTCCACGCTCTCTACGTGGACACCCTGAAGAAAAAAACGGACCAGGGCAAGGCTTTCGAGGTCACCAGCAAGTGGGATTCCAGCAACCACATCCTCCCCTCAGGTAGCTTCATCCGTTTCATTGCAATGGAGCCATCCGCCACGGGAACCGAGACAAGCGCAGCAGGAAGTGCGGGTACGCCTTGGAGTCCCTACCCCATGTCCTGTGCAGCTGCAAGCCCCACGCCAGAGCCTGGCAGCTGCGCCACAATGCCGTCCAGGACCGCCTGGTGAAGGCCATCGCTCCGTACCTGGGAGAAATCGCCGTCAACCACACCATCCCCGACACCGACAGCCTCGTCCGACATCCACGGACGAGGATCGGAAAAAGATCATCCTCGTCGACGTGATGATCCCATTTGAAAACAGGACCCCGGCCTTCCGCGAGGCCCGAGCCCGCAAGCTCGAAAAATACGCCCCCTTGGCGGACACCCTGCGGTCAAAGGGCTACGAGGTCTGCACCGACGCCCTGATTGTTGGGGCCCTGGGTGCCTGGGACCCTTGCAATGAACGCGTGCTTCGGACCTGTGGGGTGGGCCGTCGCTACGCGCGGCTCATGAGACGCCTAATGGTCTCGGACACTATCCGCTGGTCTAGAGACATCTACACGGAGCACATCACCGGCCACCGCCAATACCAGGAGTGAGCGGGCGTGGCTTCGTGCACCACAGGGGTGAGGAGACTTGTGAACCCCCCCCGCTGGACTCTATTCCCTGAGCCCTAAGCCCACCGAACCGAACTCCACCATGTGAGGGTCGTCCCATCCCCATTATCAGCCCGCTTATTCATGCCCATGACTGTCTGTAACCTGTTTGTATGAGTGATGTACCCCCACTGCCTCCTGACTATATCTTGATCCCACCCACCGTACACCGCACATTGGGGACATGACAGACTGTATATGGTATATGCTGTCCAATACCAAAACGCTAATATCCCCCTACAACCTGTATGTTACCCCCAATGACACAATAACTGACGCTTCAAACACTTTGTATAGTTTATTTTCAAATATTCTCTAATAAACTTTAAATCTGTTCTTATCAGTTTAATCTCTGATATGTCCTTGATGTGAGGACTGTATATTAGCTTGATTTTTGAAGCAGGGGGGGTTAGAACAGAAGCTTGCTTTGTCTGCCCCATGCATCAGCCTGGTATTGCAGTGCTTCCAGGAACGGTGTCTCTCCTTTAGGGGAGAACCTTCTGGTTAGAAAAGTAGAAAAGAGTTGAACTGTGACACTTTCTTTAAAGCAGATGTTTTTTGAAGTAGCAGAAAAATCTGGGTGTTTTTCTTCCTTTATGGTTTCTTAGAAGTGTTTTGTGAGTCTATAGATGTGAGAGGTTCTTCTTTGTCTTGCTAGAGAATTATTTAAGAAGCTGGACTCCTTCTTTCTGCTGTGAGTCTTTTCAACAGTATGAGGGACAAATGCTTTCCAGATTCTGGGTCTGTTGTGGAGATGGGGTTTTTTTGTTCGTTTGTTTTTGTTTTTTGGGGGGTGGGGCGGTTGGTAATATTTGAGGTCACGTGTATATCCACAACTGCATGAGTTACATAGACTTCTCCCCACCCGGCCTACGTTCTATGTATCTTGGTTCGTAAGATCAAGACAAGGCACTAGGTGTCGTTCTGCACCCGTCACACAGGGGCCCCAATCCTGATTTTCCCCCCCAAGCCTACTGTAATCTAAAAGCTAAATAATAACCCTTAGCTTCTCATTGTTGCCACCCTCGCTATTGGAAAATCCCCAAAATCACGACAGTGGCTTACAAATCAGGAGGATTCTTTTTTTTAAAAATGTAATGTGGGTTCTCTTTCTTTCCCATCTGGTTTTCTGAACCAGGCAAGCTAGAAACTTACCTTTCTAGTGTGGCCAGAGCCCCAGAGAGCAGGAGCCCCTGGCACCTGGGGCTGGCAGGCAGCGGGGCTCCTCACGGTTGTGTGTTCCACACTTTGATTTCACCCACCAAGTATCAAGTGTGAACTCCTCAGACACTAGAACAGCCTTAACATGGAGTCACAGACAGACCCCTTGGGCACCCTGACTCTATCTTGCCACCCAGGTGTAGTAGAAGCTGCTGTAACACGCAAGCTCTGTATGTCCTTTAGGGCTAACCCTAGCCAAACAGCGGGATCCCTTGCTGATGCTTAGAAGGTGTGCCGTCTCCCTTAAGTCAAAGCAGCATGGGGTGGAGGGGGACAACAGTTTCTTCCTCACAGGGATTTTTATTCCATTCCCCCCAGAGCTCAAGCTGATGGGGGCAAGTGTTTGTGCAGGGCTCTGCCTCCTCGTAGGTGTGTGAGGGGGAGCAATCAACCAAGTCTTTTGTCCACGGATGATCCACAGTGGCTTGTCTGATGTCTCAGTCAGGGCCTTCTCTTGTTAGAAAGGAGATAACGCCTCTTCTGGTAAACTAGCATTTCACACTTGGTAATGCTTCTCTCCTGACTGGTGGCGTGGCGGCGGCAAGGGGGTTTACAGCTTTAGTGCCAACGCTTATATATCACCTTACAACATGGGCTACGGCTATTATAGGTGAGAATAATGCATGCAGCAACTCACGAGCTTGTCATAAACTCTAAACACGTTTTTATAAAGCTAATGCCTGTTTTAACAACACTAACAAAAAGGTGAGCAAGACTAGTTTCCAGCCATGCATTTGTCACTTTTCAGTAAGGCCTAGGGGCCTTGGCATGAGCTGGCACCTGGTCTGCCAGTGTGAGAAGAGGATATTCCCTCTCTTATCCCCAGGTGTCTGTACTGGGAGCAGTACTGTTCAACTTATTCATAAATGATCTGGGGAAAGGGCTAAACAGTGAGGTGGCAAAATTTGCAGATGATACAAAATTGCTCAAGATAGTTAAGTCCCAGGCAGACTGCCAAGAGCCACAAAGAGATTTCACAAAACTGGGTGACGGGACAACCGAATGGCAGATGAACGTCGGTGCTCATAAGTGCAAAGTAATGCACATTGGAAAACATAATCCCAACTATCCCTATAAAACGATGGGGTCTAAATTAGCTGCTACCACTCGAGAAAGAGATCTGGGAGTCATTGTGGATAGTTCTCTGAAAACATCCACGTAATGTGCAGCGGAGCGTTGGGAATCATTAAGAAAGGGATAGGTAATAAGACAGAAACTATCATATCGCCTCAATATCAATCCATGGTACGCCCACATCTTGAATACTGCGTGCTGATGCGGTCGCCCCAATCTCAAAAAAGATATATGGGAATGGGAAAGATTCAGAAATGGAGAACAAAGATGATGAGAGGATATGGACCAGCTTCCGTCTAAGAAGAGATTCATAAGATTGGGACTTTTCATCTTGGAAAAGAGATGACTAAAGGGGGATATGAGGGAGGTCTATAAAACCATGACCGGCATGGAGAAAGTAAATTAGGAAGAGTTATTTACTCCTTCTCATAACACACGAACTAGGGGGGTCACCAAATGAAATTAATAGGCAGCAGCTTTAAAACAAACAAAAGGAAGACTTGCTTCACGCACCACACAGTCAATCTGTGGAACTCTTTGCCAGAGGATGTCGCGAAGGCCAAGACTGTAACAGGGTTCAAAAAAGCACTAGATAAATTCATGGAGGATAGGTCCATCTATGGCGCTTCGCCAACGGTATCCCTAGCTAGGTATCCCTGTTTGCCAGAAGCGGGGCATGGGCGACAGGGGATGGAGCACTTGATGATTCCCTGTTCTGTTCATTCCCTGTGGGGCACCTGGCATTGGCCGCTGTCAGCAGACAGGATACTGGGCTAGGTCTTTAACTTGGACGGGTAGCTGGGAAGACGGTAAATCAGACAGAACCCGTTCGACAAACCTCTTCATTTCCTTGTTATTGCCTGACTCCTTTATTCATTTCCTTTTCCTTATTTCCCAGCAGACCGACTAGCCACCAGATTTGGGTGCTAGCAGAGGGACCTGACGAGCTCCTTCTTTTCGGCAGCGTTGAACATGCCAGGGCACAGTCAGATTCTGGATGCTCATCTGAATGTAACGCCTCGCGCTCAGCTTTATTTCTGTTTCTTAGCTCTTTTGGGCCATCAATCTTTGGTCTGACCCGTAGGATCCCTGCATTAGGAGAGATGGCTAATTAATGAGACCATAAACCTTGGAAATCCAATGAAACCTGAAGTCCGTAGAAGACCTCGAAAGGCCCTTGGGGAGTGGAGTGCGAGCTGAGGAAGAGTTCCCTGCACAGCTTACCTCTCCATTCTCGTTTTCCTGTCCTGAGCGCAAAAGCCAGGAAGCAACTCCGGGTAGGGAGGGGATTCCATATGTGTGCAGTGGTTAGACAGGAAACAGCGAGGAACTGGACTCGTATGGAGTGAAACTGTAAGCATCTTCTGTATGCCTGATGACTGCAGGTTTGAGAGAGTTATGTGGGAAGTGGAGGCTTTCGGTGGGCTTTCAGAGGAAATGTAATGGAAAGGCAGCCGAAAGTGGAATCCCAGGTTTTTAAACAATCCTCCACTAACACACCAAACAGCTCAGGTCTAGTTACTCATTGAAAATTAGAATAAAGTTACAGCAAGATTTCATCATAAATGAAGTCAAACCCTAAAGATTTCAGAACACAACTGCTATAAGGAGCCACGAGGGAAGCAATACAAAGTCAACCTTGTCTCAGAGAAAGGCAGTTAAACAATTTCTCTTTTTTAAAGCAGCAGAATCTCCCCAAACGGAAGGGCCCTGTTCCCGGAGAAGGGTCCTGGAGAGGGTTTTCCTCGTTGGTGCCAGCCATCCACCTCCCCGAAAGGCGGGAGCTAGGTCGACGGAAGAATTCTTCCGACCAAGGCGCGGACTGATGTAGCCGCGCCGGTTTACATTCCCCGTGCAGCCCAGGCCCGAGGGTCGGTGCGTGCTGAACAGTTAAGTCAAAACAGCTCCGTCCGTCAGAGGTGTGCAAAAGGGAAAACCCGCTCCTGGGCGACGCGGCCACGCCGCCCTAACCCGCAGCATAGCTAAGGGCATTCGGGGAGGCGGTGGGTGGGCCTAAAGCGACGGAAAGCCCTCCTCCAGCATGGGGTTGTGACAGCCTAGTCTCCGTAGCACAGACAGGGTGGCCACCAAGAGACAGGAACAGACAGCGAAAGCCAAAGCGGCCCCAGGGCAGGGGGCGAGGCTGCCTGTTGGACGAGGGGACCAGGTGGGACAAGGGTTTTGGACAGGCCGTCCTCCCGTCAAAGGAGGAAGAGCCCGAGAAGGAGGACCGGGCAAGAAGGTACAAGCAGGCAAAGAAGCAGAGTAGGCAGGCAGCTCCCCTTAGAGCCAAAGAAGGCACCAGTCCAAGCCCCCCCAAAAGCAGACAGCTGCAAAAGACCAGGGAAAACCAAGAACACAGAGAGCCTTATAAGGCCCGAGTAAAGTTTCAGAGCTGAGCTTTGCTTTTTCTCTAGTTACCCCATCACGAGAAGGAACAACAAAGGTGCCCAGAAGTACAGGGCCTGTGGAAAAGCGCACTCCTAAAAGCAAAGGAAAAAACAGCTTTCCTTAGAGTCTGCTTCACAGTGCATTAAACATAAGCCACCCCCTTTTGGTTTTTTGTTGTTCCAACCAATCACCAGGGGAGAGCGTGAACGCAGTCCCCCACTACAACAAATTATGCAGTCAAGTTTCCCGCATTTGGGGAAATCGCAGGGGTCAGCACACCCGCAGTGCAATGGATGAGTCTCACCCTGGGAAAACCACCTTCATGATCATGGTATCTCCCCTGCCAGGTAAGTATGAAGTCTTGCTGCGCGGCTGCCGCCCGCCCTCGCTCGCCCGCACTTATAACACACGGGGCGGACCGCCGCCCCCCCACCGCCGGCCTCGCCCACACCGGCCCCCACTGCCGACAGCTGCCCCGATGCGTCCCCCGGAGCCCCTCCCTTCTCCACGCTGAGCTCCCGGTGCCAAAGTCGGGCCCTGCCTGGCAGCCTGCGTCCGCTCCCACAATGCTCTGCTCACACACAGATCTGCATACCTGCTCACGCGGCTCCGCCCCTCCGCTCAGGCCCCTCCCCCTGCCCGCCCCGGCCGCCGCTCTTGCATGCCCTGTAGTGGTAGCCGGGTCCCGTCCTGGGAAGCCAGGCCAGCAGAGAGACGACGTGGCCCATCTGCTGCTGGGGAAAGAGTGCAGCTTGCGTTTCGCTTCTCTCTCTCTCTCCCCACCGGAAGTTGGTCCAATACAAGAATGACCTCCCCTCCCCTCGCAAAAAACCCACCTTTCCAAACAGTCCTTCTTTCCCAGTCCCCTAATTCTGCTTTCACACCCTGGGACCATCTCCTCTATTTGTCTCTCCCCCGCCCCCCAGGTAAAGCAGAGATGGCGGCAACTTCAGCCATTGGAGACAGCCCCAGAGAGCGCTGCAGCCCGCCCCGGGGGGTGGGGGTTGCAGACACAGGAAGGGAGTGGTGGGTGCTGGGAAGAAGGAGGCAGGAGAACAAAGCCCAGAAATGGGACATTGGGCAGGTCCTGGGGGGCGAGGCTCTGGTGTAGCCCGGGGGCGGGGCAGCTCCTGGGGGCGGGGCTCTGGCGCAGCCCGGGGGCGGGGCAGCTCCTGGGGGCGGGGCTCTGGCACAGCCCGGGGGCGGGGCAGCTCCTGGGGGCGGAGCTCTGGCACAGCCCGGGGGCGGGGCAGCTCCTGGGGGCGGGGCTCTGGTACATTGTGATGCGGGAGCCCGGGCGGAGCAGTTGCTCCCTGTTGGCCACGTGGTGCCAGCAGCGCTGGAGCCGCCCGGGCCGGAGCGGAGCCGCTGTTCTCAGCTGCAGCAGGATCTGCCCCCGGCCCCGCTGGGATCCAGGTGGGGACAGAGCCTGGGGCCCGGGGGTTCCCCGTTGTGTGGCTGGCGGGGTGCGGGAGGGGGGGGGAGGGGGGGGGCGACGCGGGCGCGGCGGGGGGGGGAGGGGCGGGGGGGGGGGGGGGGGGGAGTTGAACGGTCTCTGTGCAGCCGGGAAAGTCCAGGGGGAGAGTGTGTGTGAGTCGGGGGAGATACCTGCCTCCTTCTCCTGTCTGTGCCACTTCCCTCCCCAGTGCTGGTAACAAGTCTCTCTAGTTCTCCCCCTTTCTCTCCCCTCACCACACAGGATTATCAAACCCAAGGAGATTCCCTCGTTTTTCCTAAAATTATTGACTCTCTAGTCTCTTATTTTTCCCGATTTTTTTCCATAATTCTCAAATGAGAGAGAATATCTCACTGCCGGGGGGCGGGGGGTGAAGGTGGACATGTCCCCTCTGTTTGAGCATTGCCATTGCAGGAGAGAAGGTTTCAATGGAATCGAATGGCCTGGCTCAGACAAGAGACACAGGGAGTTTTTGCTGTTCATGGATCCATGCAAAGGAAATTGTGTGTCTGTGTGAAAATGGGGAGGGAAATGAAACACCCACATGGTGGTGCCTAAGGCAGAAGGGACCCCTATAGGATTAGAACAGGATAAGTTCTCAAGCAGCATGTTTCTTACTTTGCCCATCTCTCAATTTTGATTATTATCGATGGAAATATTTTGCCATTGGGTCGTGTGTTTACACAGAAATTGACATTTACCAACAAACACATAATTCTTCCAGTCCTGCCGAGTCTGCCGGTGGTGAGTTTAGAAGGACAGAGTCACTCTTCCCACTCCCCATACCAGGCCTGGACTCTCCATGCTGCCCACTTCCCACACAGCTGGGATCCTTCCCTGATCTCCCCTCAGACCTCTGCCCCCCACTCCCACTTCTGGGATCCCCTCTGAACACTGTCCAACTCCCCTGCTGGCCAGATCCCTTCCCATTCCTTTCATTTCCTGCCTCCCCTCTGAGCAAAAGCTCTGGACTGTTCCCACACTGGGAATTGAATCCAGGCTGCCTGCCTGAAAACATCAGGAATCCTGGCCACTAGACCATATGGGACTTGCACAAACAACAATCCATTTACACATTCACTAACACATTCACATTCATTAACATTTAAAAGTAGCCATTCAAAAAACTTCAAAAACAGACTTCAGAGAGAATTTGCAGAGTTACAATTTATTTACAAACTTAACACCGTTAATTTGAGCTTGAATAGGGACTGGGAGTGGCTGACTCACCACAAAAGCAATTTTCCCTCTCTTGGTATTGACACCTCCCCATCAATTATTGGGGATGGACAGCATCCACCCTGACTGAATTAGCCTTCAGCACTGGTTCTCCCCTTGTAAGGTAACTCCCTTCACTTCATGTTCCAATAAATATTTATGCCTGTATCTGCAATTTTCACCCCATGCATCTGAAGAAGTGGGTTTTTTACCCATGGACGCTTATGCCCAAATAAATCTGTTAGTCCTTAGGGTGCCACCAGACTCCTCGCTGTTTTTGTGAAATAAAAGCAAAATGCATTCTAAGCTGATCTTAACCCTTTCAATGCTCTTACGAACTTAGATGCTTCTCACCACAGGCTGGCTGGTTGTTTTTCAGACAGTCTCTCCCCTTTGATCAGGTCCTCAGTCGCTTGGTGTGGTGGTGTCTGTAGGTGGAGCCAGTGATGAGCTGCCAAAATATTAACAACCGGTTCCCTCCTCCTCACCCCATGAGGGGGTCATGCCCCCCCCCGGGGACTCCTGCCCCATCCAACCCCCTCCATGTTCCTTGACAGCCCCCCCGGGACCCGTGCCCTATCCACCCCGCTTCCCTGTCCCCTGACTGCCCCTTGCCACCCCATCCAACCCCTTCTCTCATTCCTGATGGCACCCCAGGACCCCTACCCCATCCAACCACCCCTTCTCTCTGTCCCCTGACTGTCCCTGGAATCCCTACCCCTAACTGCCCCCCACCGCCCCATCCAACCCCTGCTCCTTTCTGACTGCCCCCCTGGGACCTTTGCCCCATTCAATCCCCCTGTTCCCTGCCCTCTGACCACTCCAACACTAAACCACCCCCCCCAACTCCCCTGCCCTCTATCCAACACGCCCTCCCTGCTCCCTTACTGTGCTGCCTGGAGGTGGGGGCCCAGCTGGGCTGGGGCTGGGACTGGAGCCACCCAGCCGAGGTCGTGGCCAGACCCAGGGGCCGGGCAGGAGCCACGCCGCCCGGCCGGACCCGGGGG
>RQSS01098759.1:0-11776 GCA_003846335.1 Cuora mccordi | reverse complement strand
CCGCACCCCCATTGACACCCCCATCCCTGGGGCCCTGCCCCCCATCAGCATCTCCCGTCCCCGGGGCCCTGCCCCCCGCTAGCATCCTCCCTACCCCCATTGACACCCCCATCCCTGGGGCCCTGCCCCCCATCAGCATCTCCCGTCCCCGGGGCCCTGTCCCCCGTTAGCATCCTCCCTGCCCCTATTAACCCCCGCACCCCCATCCCTGGTACACTTTCCCCTTCTCTCCCTTACCAACACCCCCATCCCTGGGGCCCTGCCCCCCACTAGCGTCCTCCCTTCCCTCATCACTGGGGCACTGCCCCCATTAACCCCTCATTCCTTGCTACATTCCCCTCATCAGCATTTCTCATCCATGAGGCACTGCCCTCCATTAGCATCCTCCCTTCCCCCATCCATTGCCCCTCACCCCATTGATACCCCATTGATACCCTCACCCCATTGATACCCCATATCTGGTACACTTCCCTCTTCCCCCCCCTTTACCATCCTTTCTTCCCCCATCAGCATCCCCACCCTGGGGCACTGCCCCCCACTAATATTGTCCCTCCCTCCATGAGCACCACCATCCCTGGGGCACTACCCCCCCCATTGCATTGGTCTGCCCCCTAAGCATACTGTCCATTAGCATCAACCCCTCCTGCCACCCCCATTCATTAACAATCCTCTCCATCCTTGCCCCAATACTGCCCCACCCAGGGGCTGTGTCCCCTCCTTCAATCAGCCTCTTTCTTGCATCCTTTCTCCTAGCGATACTGTTTCTCCACCTCATTAGCATCCCCCTCCACCCAGGAATACTGTCCTTTCCATGCTCCTCAGTATTTTTAGGCTGGGGTGCTTGCCCACCATCAGTGTCTGTTACCCCATCCTCTCTACCTCAAGGTTACTGCCCCCCATAAGTATCTCCTACCCTGTGTGAACCAGTTTCTCCCATCAGCATCTCCCCCTCCCCTTGGGATACTGCCTCTATTTTAGCATCCTTCCTCCTGCCAGGGGACATGCCTCCATCAACTGTTTCCTCACCTCATTCTAGGGATCCCGTCCTCACTACCATCACCTGCCCAGCCCCGAGGAACTGCTTTTCCCCATCTCTCCCCTCTAGCTTGCTGTTGTGCCCTCCAGAGCTTTACCCCCCCACCTTCTCCTTCTTCATGTGATGGGAGGGGCTTGGCCTTAGACCCTCCAGGCTGGACCTCCTACACATGTGCATGCTTTCCATTCAAGTATAGATTGTGGGGAGGGTTCAGAATTGCCACCTGTCTGGGACAGATCCACAGAATTAAGCCCAGTCACTTGTGCTTGCAAGAAGGGCTAGAAATCCTCTCCCCTAGCTGTATCCCATTGCCCATCCTCCCACTTCCTGGAGAGACCCTTGTTCTCATGTGTTGGGGTAGGAGGTTAAAACGTGCACTGTTAGCAGCAGCTGCACCAAATAGGCACATAACCACAGGCAACTCCACGGGCAAAGCCCATTGTCAGATGTGTTGGGGGAAGGGGTGAAAAAGAATTGCCCCAGTTCCACTCAGCTCATTTACATGAATTTGAGGACTGGGGCGATTTAAAGAGGATCTGCTCACAAAGCCCATTCATAACCACCCCCTCTGCCCACAGCATTCTCTTCCCCGCCCCCATGGTTTTCTGATACACACAAAGCACATTTAAATATGAATGGGTTCAATATGTAGCACAACTTCCAATTGGAAATAAAGACAATATTTACTGATGCCCCAATATTCTAATGGTGGGTTTTAACTGTTCTCCTTTCTCTCCTATTTTGGGGGCAAATTTGTATCGCCTTTGTTGGTCACACACCAGTTAACAATGTAGTCTATTGTTTTAAGGCAGAGGCTCTTTTGTTATATTTTGTAACATGTAGCAGGTTTTTAATAACTGTCAGATATATTGGCTGACACACTTACTTATTTTTGTGGTGTGTGTTTCTGGTGATCATTCAAATAAAAAGTGTCTTATAATTCAACATTCAAAACCTGCAGTATCTTAAAAAATGTAGGGCGTTTTGTGATGTGTATAAACTTGACACATACTAGCCTGCGTTTAAGTCTGAGACATTTAACTGTATATTAAATAATATCTAGTTCTAAATGTTAGATGTTTTTACAAATGTTTTCTCCCTCATTCCCATCTTTAAGAGATAAATTACCCTAAGTATCTGAATTTCTCTTCTGCATAATTGTTTTGATGTCCAATATTAGGTACAATATCTTTATTTTAAAGTACAACCCAATTTTCTGCATGTCTCCTTCAGAGATGGAGGAGAGTGACAGAGATTTGATATTTGCTGGAAGGATGTCTTCAGGTTTTTTACTTCCTTTTTGATTGGTAGACTGGATGTATATCTTCATATGTTTTGCATTCATCTTTGCTTTGGTCCCTCAGTGTAATGACGGATAAATGGTATGTAGCGTGTTCAGATCGCTGTGATTGTGCTTTGCTAATCTTCTTGCCATTAAAATATGAAAGGGGATAGGCAAGTTAACTGAGAGAATCTGTTAATTTTCTGTTAAAATAATTTATATTTTCCTTTTTCAAAGATCAGAATCTAAAGAGAAGCAAGTGGGGATATAATTAAAGGATTTGTGCAGCTGTTTTTTAAAATTCATGAGTTGCATTAAGATCATATAAAATGAGTGGCTTTTAAGTGTCTTGTAGCATATTGGATTACCTTTCTACACAGGTTGAGTTTTCAGCATAGTGGAACATGCTTATTGCAGCAGACAGTTTAAGAAGGAGGTCATCTCCAAGTGAGACTTGTGTGGCATATTTCCTTATTCTTTGCAGCTGGTATTTTCAAAGCAGTTGAGGGGATTTGGGTGCCTGACTCCTTTGTATCTCATCCTTTGTGTAATTCAGGGATGAACATCAAGAAGAGAAAATAGGCCTTAATTTTATTTTTAATGCCTGAATGGTTTTCAAAGGTTTTAAACCTTCCCATGACTTTTATTCCTGTGGAATGAGAATTCTGCTATCATTTTCTCTGTCAAAGAACACTCATAATTTGTGATGTATCAGCTTTATTTATAAAAGATACTTTAGCAAATAACTGTTCAAATTGCAAATGCTTAGTTTGTTAACCAACTAAAACAGTAACATTTTTGAAGCAAGCAAGTTTTCTTTCAGACTAGATAATTAAAAACATAAGAATGGCAGTATTGGGTCAGAACAATGGTCCATCTAGCCAGTATCATCTCTCTGACAGTGACCAGTGCCAGATGCTTCAGAGGGAATGAACAGAACAGGGCAATTTTGAGTGATCCATCCCATGTCACCCAGTCCCAGCTTCTGGAGTTGGAAATTTAGGGACATGGGGTTGCATCTCTGACCATCTTGACTAATAGCCATTGGTGGACCCCTCCTCCATGAACTTAGCTAATTCTCTTTTGAAGCCAGTTATGCTTTTGATATGCACAACATCCTATGGCAACAAGTTCCACAGGTAGACACTGCATTTTGTGAAGAAGTACTTCCTATTGTTTGTTTTTAAACCTGCTGGCTATTAATTTAATTGATTAACTCCTAGTTCTTGTGTTATATGAAGAGGTAAATAGTCACTTTCTCCATACCAGTCATGATTTTACAGACCTCTATCATATCTCCCCTCTTAGTTGTCTCTTTTCTAAGATGAACAGTCTGTTTTTTTTTAAATCTTTCCTTGTATGGAAGTTGTTCCATTCCTTAATCATTTTGTGTTGCCCTTCTTTCCACCTTTTCCAGTTCTAATGTATCTTTTTTGAGATGGGATGACCAGAACTGCACACAGTATTCAAGGTGGAGACATACCATGGATTTATATAGCAGCATTATGATATTTTCAGTTTTATTATCTATCCCTCGCCCAATGATTCCTAACGTTCTATTAGCCTTTTTGACTGCTGCTGCACATTGAGTGGATGTTTTCAGAGAACTATCCACAATGACTTCAAGATCTTTCTTGAGTGGTAATAGATCATTTAGACCCCATCATTTTGTATAGTTGGGATTATGTTTTCCAATGTGCATTACTTTGCATTGATCAGCATTTGAATTTCATCTGCCATTTTGTTGCCCAGTCAACAAGTTTTGAGAGATCCTTTTGTATCTCTCTGCAATCAGCTTTGGATTTAACTATTTTTTTTTTCTAATTTTGTATTGTCTGAAAATTTTGCCATCTCACTGTTTACCCCTTTTCTATATCATTTGTGGACATGTTGAACAGCATATGTCCCAGTACAGATCCTTGGAAGACCCTGCTATTTACTTTTCTCCATTGTGGAAATTGATCATTTATTCCTACCCTTTGTTTCCTATCTTTTAAACAGTTAGTGGTCCATGAGAGGATCAGTGAATTACAATAGTCCCTTCTGGCCTTATAATATGTGAATCTAAAAATGCACCAAAATGCTTTGGAAATAGGAAAAACATTACAAACAAATAAAATGAATTAAGTATAATGTTTTCTCCGATAAAGAGGGAAGTAACAGTTCTCTAGGGTGGTACTATATTAATTTTTATTTCGATTGAAATTATGGCTATGAAATAAATAAGATGTTTTTGGGTGGAGAGAAGTGTGAGATCCCTGCTGCTTTAACAAACACGTTCACACAAAGATCATTAGTTTTGATTCTTGAGGCAGTGAATATTTTATAATATTACTTTAGCACTCATGGTTTTGGTCTAGATCAGGGCTCAGCTGTGCATGGCTGTGTACAAATACAGAATTGTCCATCAGTCCTGCCCATGTGAAAAGATGACTATTCTGTGAAGGGTTAGGGGAGTTGGAGACAATCACCTATATACATTTTAAACGGAATATATGGATTTTTTATAATCATTTCAATAAATGTTGAGTTTACTCAGCTGCACTCATTCTGTTAGAATAGCACCTGGGACCTCCAATCAGGGTCAGAACAAACCATTGGGTCACACTGAACAAATATTTAACATTGTCCTTACAAAGTATACTTTACAAACACGCAACAAAAAGACAGCCCCTGCCCTGAAGTGTGCCGTGCAGGTATCTGTTTGTAGTGGATTGGAGCTGGAGAGCATAGAAACCAGAGCAGTGATGATGATCCATGCATAAAGGGCAGCATAGAAGAAAGCAGAAAGGTATTTGTGGGAGGAGTGAACAAGTGGCAGTTGAGGCTGGCATCAGTGTAAGGTATGGGTTGTGAGGAGATAAGAGTGGATAAGTGGGGGGGCAGAGTTGTAATGGGCCTTGGAAGTTAGACATCTTCACTAATAATTGGCGCTTTTTATCAGTAGATCTCAAAGTGCTTTACAAAAGAGTTCAGTATAATTGTTCCCATTTCCCAGATTGTGAAACTGCTGCATACAGTGGGGAGTAACTTGTTCAAAGTCACTGAGCAGGACATTGGCAAGCCAGGACTAGAACTCAGGTCTCTTGAGTCCAAGTCCAGTGCTCTGGCCACTAGCCACATAGCCTCCTAAGCTCCCCCATTAGGGTTTCTCTCAGCCAGCTAACACAGGTTAAAACTATAACTGCCTTGTCGATGCTAGGATTACAACATGGGTTTAAAAATGCACTTTTTCTCCTCGTCCAGATGCAGCCAAGGAGGGGAATGATGTGGTCAGTGTTTTGTATGGAATGACTATTTATTATTTGTATTGTGGAGGTGCTTAGCAGCCCCAGTAACAGATCAAGACCCCATTGTGCTAGGTGCTGTACAGAAATGTAATCTCGGCCCCAAAGAGCTCAGAATTTGAATATAAGATAGATACAGATAGTGGAAGACGAGGAAACAGTGTTATATTCTCAACCCCAGAATGCAAAAGGGTAAACAAGTGACAAAAATCTCACGATACCTAGAAATGGTCATTTCCCTTAGAAGAATTTTTTCTGTATTTTAATGGAAAGACAAATAAGTTAAAATCCATTAAGTGCAGCAATTGTTAGTTTCCCATAGAGGCACATAGCACAAATTGTATTAACATTCAGTAGCACACTTAAGTGTCTGGCTCTCCACCAGCAAAACTTGTTTGAGTGAAATGCAGCAGTTCTTACAGCATTAGAAAGTCTGAAAGGAGGTGAGCCAGTCATTTTACATCTTGACAAAGCAGATCTATTTATTGGATAAACACGAGTTTTAGGCAGAATAGTAATGACCAGTTTTCTTCTACAGCACTGGATTAAAAACTGGTAATCCTGAGACCTCAATCCCTCCATCATCACCACATGGACTCTGGGCTGTGAGATATCAGAGACCTCAATGTCCATAGGTAAGTTCTGGGCTGCTGATTTGTTCATCTCTGGTGCAAGATTGATATTTTCCATGCTACAGAGGTGAGTTTTAATTGTGGTTTATTGAAATATCACTTAGCTGACATTAGAAAGTGGAATATCTTTCAATTTCAGTCATGTTAGAAATATATGTTTTGAGGAGCATATAATGCAGGGGAGAAAGAATCTTAGTGTTGCCGCATTTTCAAATCTGTAGTGAACTGAACTGGGCGTCCTGTTAGAAAAATGGAGCTGTAGTGTCATTTCAGGTCTTTTGAATTCCTGTGTTGGTTCTAAGAGCAGACTTTCTTTCTAGCTAGAGCACTTAAATTAGATTCATATTCCTTGAAGTACGGTATCATCATTTCATTTCAGAGCATTTGCTCAAAGCAGTATTTTGTCCTTGAAAGCATTTGAAATCCTAGTATGGTGCAACTGGCAGATCACATTATCTGTTGACAGCAAGAGAATGAAATACATAACTTACAACTGTGCCAATAAAGAATATGTCCCTTCATAAATTTCATTGACCATTTGTAAGCTGCAGGCTTATAGGTTAGCCATTGCAAGTTCTGAATCTCCTGCAGTGAATTTGGGCTCAGTCTTTTGTAGGTAATTGGGTAGTGTCTTCCTTTTTTGTCAAAATAGATATTTAATTGTTCTTTGTTTTCCATTAGCTGTTGGGTGTGTGTGTGGGGGGAAGTTGTGTGGGTTTGTTTTGGGGCTTCATTGTGTGCTTTTTTTTTTTTTTTTTGAAGGAAAGGGAAGAGGAAAATGTGTAATGGCATGTCAGAAATTGGTAAGATTTCTGAGGAATGGAGAGAGACATCAGTGGAAAGACAATAGTCTAAGTACAAATGCCAGAAACCCATCTACAGATGAACAAAAACTATGCTAAATGATGGACTTTGACTTTCTGGCTTTTGTTTGGAATGTTTATCACTGGACACTAGTCATTTTAAAGATGTAACTTTTAAACAGATAAGTCTCACTGTAGTCAGTTGGCTGCTCCGTGCAGCACGAAAGAGAGACACCTATAAACGTTTAACTTAATTCCACGTGACAGTGAAAATAGGTGCAGCGGACAAATGCAGTTTCTGCTTCCAAGGACTTAGCCACTTAAGTGTGTTTACTTACACACAAGAAATAAACTAAATCCAGAACTTAAAATATCCAAAGGTTTAACTAACATTTTAAGTAGGCTCTTTAATATTGCTTTGCTTTTGTTCTGAATGGGAATATTCTAAGCCTTAAGAATCCTAAGGTTTAACCACTCATGTTACATGCCTTTGCATTGCTCGATAACTGTTCTGTGAGCAGGATCCTAATGAAAGGTATCTTTAGAGTGGAAAAGAATCCATAATGTACTAAAAAGTGCATTCTTCTAATGGAGCAAGACCATTCGCACTGAAGAAAAATCTTACCGGGAAGAAAATCTAGTTGGTGGCTGGCTAGCCATCAGGAACAGATGTTTTCAGTGTCATCTATAAATTCATGTGCAATAACTTTTCCTATCTAACTGAAACCCAAACTTCTTGAATATGGGACAGGGCTAAACACAGTGGCACTGTGTAGCGAGTTTATCGGTACCGTTGGTAAATTTGCTCCCAGTGACAGCTGTGACTAAATATCTGTTTCTTTTAAATTCTGACTCATATTTGTGCTCAGGTCTGACTGTTTGAAGAGGAAACCTCCACTATGTCCAGGATTGGCAGGATTAGATTTTTATTGGCAAATGTTGGTAAATGTCAATTTCATTCTATATACATAAACCACCAAAAAAATTTCTATTGAGGGATCATCAAAATGTACAGCTAGAGTAAGAAAAGACCTGCTTGAGAACTTCTTAGAGTTTGGTTGAAGGATATTTACTTTGTGTATTTTACATGTCATTAAATAATTGTCTGACCCCCTCATAATTTCCCACAACTCTGAAAATCTAAATAGATTAAAAATTGGGGGGTGGGGGGGAGAAAGCTTAAAACCTCTAATTTAACGCAACTGTGAAAATTTAAATCATAAAATTTGGAACAAATGCTTAAAATAAACTGATATTATTGATAAATTGATATAATTATCAATGTTTAAATGATTTTAAAAAATCAAATTTTGCCAAGCCTCATAATATCAAACTAAAATCTGGACTCTACTTAACTTTCCATTTTCTTTTCTACATTTCCTTAACATATTTGTATCAAAACCATGCATTGCTCCTTTATAGTCTTGTCTGCATTTAATCCCATGGAGTAATCAAAATCAGATTTGTGACCTCATAATCACTTTTGGTGATGTCAGAGATACAGGCTTATGACTTCACAGCAGGATCAACAGAAGGTGAGGGTGAAAGGATGCAGGCAGACTTCCTTTGTGCCTTTTAATAAGCGCCACGCACATCTTTGATTAAAAATGTTGTGTTATAGCGATTCCCTCTTTTTGTGATCAAGAATTATTAATCCAAGAGATTAGTTACTGTGCAGCTCTTTCTTCCATGTCACCTCCTTGCATTGTCTATTTGTCTCTTGCTCTCTACAGATTCTTCTACTGAGCTGCATTTAGTTGAGGTCTAAGCTTTCAATGAATTTCATTGCTAATGCAAACCTGCCCTAGATTTCTAACCTCAGAGGTCCTAAAGGAATCCTGGAGGCAAAAACCAGACTTGTCACAATGTAGTGACTAATTGCCAGTACCTCCGCAGTTGTGATTCAGGAATTTGAAAGTGGACCTGAGGTTTACTCAAATGCCATAAGGCCTCATGGAACAAAAGAATCTGCTCCAAATTCCTAAACCTTTGGCCTTATGCAGAGAAGCAGTGTCAACTCCCTGAAGAAGAAGAGGTGACACTGGGAATAGTAAAATGAGGGAGGGTGGACAGGGGATACAGGCAAGGAATGTGGCATTCTAAAGATCCAGTTTCTTCAAACCCATGTTGCAGCCAAGAAGAAACATTTGCCCCGTGGCCACATCTAGTCTCGGGGCACAATTTGGTCCAATTTTTACAACATGCAATTACGTCTCTTATCTGAGTGCACGTAGAAGCTGTAATCTGCAGGAAGTTTTAATTGAGGGGAAACCATATCTCAGTGCAGATAACTAATTTGTCTCATTTATCTCGGGGCTTGTCAGATTACCCTTTGATGGAGTTAGCAGCCTTGCTTGATGTTTGACACCTTCATATCTTTCAGGCTTGATTACTGCAAGTAACATCTGAAGTTTGGTAGTAAAATTTGGTAAGGTAACAGCCCTCATGTTAAAGAACCACCTGTTTAGAACAAACTTCCCCAAACTGATGGGAGACAGTTGGGGACGCTTACGTTTTTACAGGTCTCTGACAAGCAGAATTTTGAATTTTAGAGCTAAATTGATATATAAACATTAGGGCTGTCAATTAATCACAGTTAACTCATGCGATTAACTCAAAGTAATCGCGATTAAAAAAAATTAATCACTGTTAATTGCAGTTTTAATCGCAGTTAATAGAATACCAATTGACATTTATTAAATATTGTGGATGGTTTTTCTACATTTTCATATATATTGTAGTCTGTGTTGCAATTGAAATCAATGTATATTATTTTTATTACAAATATTTGCACTAAAAATGATAAAAGAAATAGTATTTTTCAATTCACCTCATCCAAGTACTGTAGTGTAATCTTTGTCATGAAAGTGCAATTTACAATGTAGATTTTTTTTTTGTTAGCATAACTGCACTCAAAAACAAAACAATGTAAAACTTCAGAGCCTACAAGTCCACTCAGTCCTACTTCTTGTTCAGCCAATCACTAAGACAAACAAGTTTGTTTACATTTACAGGAGACAATGCTGTCCTCTTCTTATTTACAGTGTCACCAGAAAGTGAGAACAGGCATTTGCATGGCACTTTTGTAGCCAGCATTGCAAGGTATTTACGTGCCAGATACACTAAACATTCGTATGCCCCTTCATGCTTTGGCCACCATTCCAGAAGACATGCTGATGAGGCTAGTTGAAAAAAAATGTGTTAATTAAATTTGTGACTGAACTCCTTGGGGGAGAATTGTTTGTCCCCTGCTGTTTTACCTGCAGTCTGCCATATATTTCATGTTTTATAGCAGTCTGGGATGATCACCCCAGCACATGTTGTTCATTTTAAGAATACTTTCTCTGGAGATTTCACAAAATGCAACGAAGGTACAGTACCAATGTGAGATTTCTAAAGATAGCTACAGCACTCGACCCAAGATTTAAGAATCTGGAGTGCCTTCCAAAATGTGAGAGGGACAAGGTGTGGAACATACTTTCAGAAGTCTTTTTTATTAAAAAAAAAAAAAGAGCAACACTCCAATGTGGAAAATACAGAACCCGAACCACCAAAAACGAAAATCAACCTTCTGCTGGTGCCATCTGAGTCAGATAATTTAAAATGAACATGTGTCGGTCCACACTGCTTTGGATTGTTATCGAGCAGAACACGTCATCAGCATGGATGCATGTCATCTGGAATGGAGGTTGAAGCATGAAGGGACATACGAATGTTTAGCGCATCTTGCGACGCCAGCTACAACAGTGGCATGCAAATACCTGTTCTCACTTCCGGGTGGCACTGTAAACAAGAAGCGGGCAGCATTGTCTCCTGCAAATGTAAACAAACTTCTTTGTCTGAGCAATTGGCTGAACAAGAAGTAAGACTGAATGGACTTGCAGGCTCTACAATTTTACATTGTTTGATTTTTGAATGCAGTTTCTTGTACATAATTCTACATTTGTAAGTTCAACTTTTATGATAAAGAGATTGCACTACAGTACTTGTATTAGGTGAATTGAAAATTACTATTGTTTTTTATAGTGTAAATACTTGTAATAAAAAATAAATAGAAAGTGAGCACTGTACACTTTGTATTCTGTGTTGTAATTGAAATCAATATATTTGAAAATGTAGAAAACATCCAAAAATATTTAAATAAATGGTATTCTATTGTTTAACAGTGCGATTAATTGTGATGAATTTTTTAAATTGCTTCACAGCACTAATAAATATATGAAGAACATAGGGCTTGTAAGACTGGATCTGACCCGAGGACCATCTAGCCCAGAATCCGGTCTCTGGCGGCAGTCAGTACCAGATGCTTTGGAGGAAGGTGCAAAGAACTATGCAGTAGCAAATGTGAGATAATCTGCCCCCCATGAGGGTCTCATCCTCATCTGTAACAGTTAGAGATTGTCTTAAACCCTGAAGCATGAGGCTTCATATCCCTTTCACAATTTTTGTTATGATCACTCTGAATGTTTTTATATCCATATAAATGTCCCCCCTTTTTTTTTTTTTTTTTTTTTTTTTGAAGCTTGCTAAATTCTTGAGAAACGTCCTTATTTTCTGTCATGCTTACAGGTAAGGAAGGTAGAGGAGGGACAGAAAATAATGAAGGGGTTAACACTGGAACCTTATTGAGCAACATTGATTACCATCTAGTATTGACCAATTGACAGTCTTACAGAGAGAGATCTAGAACAGGGATCTCAAACTCAAATGACTCTGAGGGCCGCATGAGGACTAGT
>RQSS01098730.1:0-11223 GCA_003846335.1 Cuora mccordi | reverse complement strand
CAGTCAGTGCACAGAAGCAGCTTTTTTGTTTGTTTGTTCTTTACCTTAACTTCTACTTCCTTCTGTTACTGGAGCAGCACCGGAGTCTCACCCTCGTCGCCACTTGTTATATCCTTGGGGGCAGCCGGTTTAGGAAGAAATCACTTGAGGCCAGAGAGCAGACAGCTAGCAAAACCACCATTTTATTTACAGACCATAATACTCAAACTCAGTTGCCATAGCAACAGAAACCATGACAACCAAATACATAACACAGCTGCTCCCTGCCCCCCGCCTCATTAAAGCAGGTGTGCAGGGTTACTGCCCTGGGAACTGCAGGGCACCGGTGGATGTGGGGCTGGCTGCAGATAGGGGCGTGGGGCAGGGCTAGCTGGAGGCAGGGAGTGACACGGGCTGGCTGTGGGCAGGTGATGCAGATGGGCGGGCTGCGGGTGGCTGTGGGCAGGTGATGCAGACGGGCGGGCTGCGGGTGGCTGCAGGCAGGGGGTGGCTGTGGCAGGGGGTGGCTGCGGGCAGAGGGCGGCTGCGGGTGGCAGGGAAGGCGGGGGAGGGGCGCAGATACTCACACGGGGGGGGGCTGGGAGCAGCAGGACGCAGCCGGGGACTCACCAGGCAGCGGCAGCAGCAGCGGGAGCCCCAGGGCCAGAGGTCCAAAGAGCAGGAGCAGCAACAGGGCCAGGAGGCAGCTCACATGGCTCTCACAGCACAGCGCAGAGCCCCCTGCGGCGGGGAGGAGGAATTACAGGCTTCCCAGGCAAAGCCCATCAAAGCTTCCCTCACAGGGGAAGCTAGTTAACAAGCGGTTCTAAAACCGCTTCTAAATTTAACAACGGGTTCGTGCGAACCTGTGCGAACCGGCTCCAGCTCACCCCTGATGTATCCTTCCTCTCCTACTTTCCTGTACGTGACTTCACTTCTCCTTCTCCTTCTCCTTCTCCTCCTCCTCCCCCCATGTGGGGGAAGGGTTGAACCCCTTTCTTTTATAATCTTCAACACCTGATATCAGGAGATTCCATTATCAGCCTCATCAGGTGGTGAAAATCCCTTGCCAGGTGATTCATTGCTTAATAAGTTACTACCACCCTAGAGTTTAGATTTGAAAAACTGATTTGGCCTGGGCAGCTGCCATTTCTTGGTCCAACGGTGCTCAGTTTAAATGAATGATCAAAGTTTAACAATTCTTTATTAGCCTGGTGCATGAATTTATTCTATTGCTTCTTGTGAGTTTTAGCTCAATATAGGGGGGGGAGCAAAGGCAAGAAAAATGGAGTTTGCACTCTGACCTAATTACAGGGACATATCCCCCATATCAAACAGAACTCATAAACTGTACATAGACTCCCCAAATTGTCACAGTAGCCTTTAGAGCTTACAACTGGATTCCTGTGGGCCCTCATGAGCATATGATAGGATAGCAGATGGGAATTTAGGGCCAGATTTGAAAATCCCTGTGACACTGGAAGACCAGGTGCAACCTCTTTCCAAGGCTTTAGGCCTCAGCAGAGCACTGACAAATTCATTTCTGAAAACCAGTCTGTTTCACTTGTGTGTTAGTATGGTTAAGATGGGTATTGAGCTTGTGATGGGTTTACCCATCCCCCCGTGGTGCTAACTGATGTACTGGGGTACCACTGAGCCTGCCTGTTCCACCAATCTAGGCTTCCTTACATTTTTCTGCTGAGCCAGGCCCTCATGCTCCTCCAGCGTGCGCGCACGCTCACACACACACACACACCAGCTGCAGAAAGATAGACACTGAAATCAGCACTGCATGGGAAGGCTTCAGCAATGGAATAACCCAGCACTCAAGTGCACATCCCCTCTGGAGTGTAAACCCAAAATTGTATCATCTTGCGCTGCACAGAGTACTGTACAACATAAGCTCATGAAATTCGCTCCCTCCCTCAATGTGCAGGAAGATATGCACAGCTTTTTTGTCTTCCTCCTCCCCCCCATTATGAACTTCACAAACTGGTTTTAGAGAAAACAAAAACAAGTTTATTAACTACAAAAGATTGATTTTAAGTGATTATAAGGGCCAGCAAACAGATCAAAGCAGATTACCTGTCAAACAAAACACACACAAACTAAGTTTAAGATATTATTAGTAACCAGTTTCTTTAGTAATTTCTCACCCTAAATGTTGTTTTAGGCAGATAGCATTGGTTCTTGAAGGCAAACTGCTCTTGCTTGAAGCTTAAAACTCCAGGATTTCTTTCACAGGCCAGACACCTTTCTAGTCTGGGCTCAGCTCTTCTCCCCCCTCCCCGCCTTTGTCTGTTTCTTAGATGTTCACAGCAGTCATCTTGGGTGGGCATTCAGTGAAGAAAGACCATGATTATATATCACTTTGCTGGCTTAAATAGGTTTTATATATGACAGTTTCCCAGTGTGATTCTCTCTTCTCAGTGGAAAAATACTGGTATTCTATCATGGAGTCCAGTACCAGATGGCTTGATCACATGACCCTGCAGTGTCAAAGCAGCCATGAGTCAGAGATTGTTTGTAGCATCCCAGGAAAGCTCTCAGGAAGGTGGGAGATTAGCATCTTCAAAGACCTATTGTTCTCCCTAATGGTCCATTGACTTGTTCCCAGCAAGCCAGCCAGACTGATTGCATTCTGTCTGATGGCCGTTCCCCGGGTGCAACCACCGTGTAGTACAGATGTACAGTTAATATTCCTAACTTTAGATACAAAAATGATACAGGCATACAAATAGGATAATCATTCAGTAAGTCATAACCTTTCCAATGATATCTCACAAGACCCATCTTGCATAAAATACATTGCAGTGATTATGACACAATCATATCATATTACTACTCTGAAAAATATGGGAAACAGTGTCACAGAACTTATAATAGGGTCTTTAGTGTTTAGCCTTTGTGAAATGCTTGTAAGATGTTGCATGCATTAATCACACTTATAATACTTATCACATGCTATCAGGTAATATTTAAATTTTTGCTTTGTAACTCTAAACAATGTTTGCTCTGAAACTGTAAACTCAGGAGAAATCATCTCCTGACCATAAAGAAGGCCTAGCAAAACTAAGAGGGCCATTGTGGGACAGCATAATACAAAGACTTTGTGAATTGCCCCTTTACAACCATGAAGAGGCTGATTTCATTATCTTGAATTCTGGAAAAGGGCAATAAAAATGCAGACAAGAACATTTTTCATCTCTTTTGCTGTTTGAATTCTGACAAGGCTGAAGCTACAAAACAGATGCAGAGATGGCCAAGGTCAACCTGGCTCAGCCCTAAAAGACAGTCAGAGCTGGCAGATTACTACAACTCTGTCATCGTTTTTGGAACTATGGACTAGAACTTATTAGTGTATATATGCTTGCCTGTTTTAACCTTGTAATAACTCATTTAGTTTCTTAGTTAATAAATTCTTGGATAGTTTACTGTAGGATTGGCTAAAGGCGTTGTCTTGGATATGAAATCTAAGGTACAAATTGACCTGGGGTAAATGACTAGCCCTTTGGGACTGGGAGGAATGGGAATATATTGTGATCTTTAGTGTATAGCAACCATCTATCACTAAGTCAAGCTTGCCTAGGTAGCAAGGTAGATTGGAATGCCCACGGGGACTGTGAGATCCCATGGTAAGACTGTTACAGTGCTTTAGGAGTTAACACTTGTTACTGGGTTGGTGAAATCTAATTATAGAACATACAACCAGTCTGGGGTCTCTGCCCTGCTTCTTGAAAGTCTGCCCTAAGGTTGGCACTCACAGTCATGAGCTACTGCAGACAGTGTGACAATCCCAATGTTTGTGTTGAAAGCTCTGGAAAATCTGGACCCTTCATTTTGGAGCCAGAGTAGGAACTGAGGTCTCTGGAAAAATCTGGCCACTATTATGTAAATTGAGGCATGACAATTGCTGAGTTTGAAATTATATATACAGAGAGAAGATAAACCTAAAGGTGAATGCTATCTTCATCCTACTGATCTGTCATTCAAAAATTGAAACTATTTCAATGCAGCAATTAATCAGCATGTAGCCAAAACCACAATCAATCACCTCATACCAATAAAATGTACCAAGTCTGACTGCATTTTTGTCACAGGAGTCATGGATTGTGTTTATTTCTAAAAATAAAGCCTTGACTTTTGACATTTTAGATTTTTTTTTATATGGATGATGGGTGGATATGATGTTAGTCAATTTAATTGGCAACCAATTTAACTGAGAATTGAGTGCTGCTAAAACCTCAGAAAGTGAACAGAGCAACCTCTCAGCACATAGCATGGGGTCATAAAGAACCAGAACACTAAACTTTAAAGTCTTTAATTTTTCCAAGGGTGATCACTCTTCCTTTCCAAAGTTAAATAAATAAATGTGGAAAGTTACAATAGGTTTACAAAGATCATCTCTGATACAACTACTACATTAAAATCATATCACAGAACAAGCAGTTATTATAAAATAAAATAAAGGTTATTTAGAGCAATGGTTCTCAACCAAGGGGCCAAGAGCAGGTTTCAGTGGGGTCCACCAAGCAGGGCCAGCACTGGACTTGCTGGGGCCCAGGACAGAAAGCTGAAACCCCACTGCACAGGGCTGAAGTCCGGGGCCCTGAGCAATGTAGCTTTGCAGGGGCCCCAGGCAAATGCCCAGCTTGCTACCCCCTAACACCAGCCCTGGCTTTTATATGCAGAAAAACAGTTGTGGCACAGATGGGCCATGGAGTTTTTATAGCATGTTGGGGGACCACAGAAAGAAAAAGGTTGAGAACTGCTTATTTAGAGTATAAAACAATGTCCATGACACTTGATGTTGTTGTTGACCATATGCCTACTGCTTTTGCTTTTTCACATCTCTGTGACTTTTCCTTTAAAAAAATAGCCATGCTAAAACAGCACTAATGACTTCTTAAATGATATCTGGATAAGAGTAAAATTTTAATCTCAGTCATCATCTCTTGACATTTACACTGCTTCATAGATCCTTTAGGATCCCAAAGGACTTTACATTCTCTACAAAAGACAGACAGGAATCACAACACCCACCCCTGATTTGCAGCCACCACTGGTATGGAATGCAGATGTTTAACAGTTAACTTGCTATGTAATAGTTTAGGACAGGCAATGGAGAGAAATTGTTATAGCTAATTGAAACTGCAGGAGGGAATTTAGGTTGTCATAGAGGCTTAGATTTTTCAAAATATCATTTTATGTGAAAACCCACACTCTCCCTCCTGCAGTTTCAATTGGCTGTAGCAATTTCTGTTTCCTATCCTAAACTAATGTGTATCTAAACCACTTATAACTAATACATTTTGAAAATAAATTAAAATATTAAATAACTTTTCAGTGACAAATGTCTGCCTTAAAGATTTAATATCTTGGAATCAACCAGGCCAAATAATAAACATTTTATACTAGTGCTTAAGGTAGATTCCCAGCTTCCAAATGTGGCATAAAGTGCTCATTTCCCCAGATTAAAGCCTGCCACTTCTCCAGGACTGAATATGTTTCCTTGTGGGCCTGAGCTGGTGTAATTTGGGGGAACGATTCTAAATGGGAAGACATTTCTCTAGCAGGCTGTTTTCTAAACACGCTTTTTGAATCTGCTCAGAGGTTTGGAATGTTAGACTAAGTCTCAGGGAGAAAGTGAGCTGAGTGCAGATGAGGATATGACATGTAAACACATGCTGTGTACATTAAGATACATCTTTGCCATGACCTATAGATTTGCCTTTTTTTAAAAAAAATATATCAATGACTTGAGATTTTATAAGTTGTTTCCCCCCCCATGTGAACCAGTGGACATGGTACTAAACAGCTGAACCATGAGTGTTACTAAACCAAACTCCAGGTTGCATGAGGATAACAGAAAGCAAGAATTCCACAAATACTGTGAAAGACCAGATCAGTTAATTTAGAAAGCTTTAATTCTTTCAGAATTGATTAGGTTTCTCCCTGAAAGAATAAAATAATTTGGCACCCTTCCCCCGGGCCTCTCAACAGTGTTTATAATGGAACTGGTCATATCTGTATTATGACCATTAAATAATAAAGCACTCATCCACAAAGGTGCCTGGGGTGCCCAACCTCAGCAAAATGACTAAAAAAAATAAAACAGCAGCAACAATGGTGGTAATTTAAAAACACTTCTGGAAAAAAGTTTGTAGGTGTTTTTTAAAGAGAGAGAGAAATTAAATGAGACATTTCAGAAAGGAGAATGTTCCACACCAGTGGACTGCTGCAGTGGAAGCTCAATCGCCTATGATTTTAATTGCAATTATGGAACTACTTAGCACTGGCAATATGCAAGTGCAAAATGAAAAGACCCGTCAGGTGGAAACTCAGGAAATAGGTCTTCAGTTTAGCTAGGGCCAGTCCCATTCAGAGCTTTATGAACCAGCAAAGCTAATTTAATATCCATCTGCCTGTAACAGGGTTCATGTACCACTCTAGCATCTCCTTCTGGCTCTGCACCCTCTTCAGGTGCTGTCTTGCCACCATCACTCCTGCTCTAGGATCCACATCTCTCCAAGGACCGTGGTGTCCTTTTCAGCAACACAGCTCTCTGGCCACGCCACACACTATGCTCCTCCCTTCTGGGGAACCTGCAGTCTGCTGTTCAGCCACTTCCCTTATTGGCTGCTACTGCAAATCGTCTGGCCATTTCCTTGTGGCCCCAGCATCCTCTTTGCCCTTGCCTCAGGGCCTCAGCCTGCAAACCCCAGCAACCAACCAGGAGCTGTCTCTCGCTCACCCAGTCCCTGCTAGTAGCACTGCTCTGTCCAGGGTGCTGGCAGTTATCCCAGCCCTCCAGAGACACAGTCCTTCCTCCCTGGGCTCCCAGCAGAGAACTGCCCTAGACTGGCCAAATCTTAGACTAGAACCTACCCAGAACACCATTTGAGTTGAGGTGCTCTTGGAGTTGAAGAACCACCACCTTCTCAGTTACCTTCCACCTATCCTAGATCTAGTTGTTGGTACTTACCAAGCAAATGGGGTGTATAGTAATGAACGAGACCCCTGATGTTTTAGTTTTTTGAACTCATTCTCATTCACATCACTTGATGTTTCCTAAGGATTGCCATAATAAAACATTACCCATTATTATTACAATTTGAAAAAAACAACCCGCTTAGAACCAGATCTTCACCTGGTATAAGTTGGCATAGCTCTATTGAATTCCATAGAGTTACACCAGTTTAAACCATCTGATGATCTAGTTCTTACTTTGAATTTTGCAAACGGTGGGCCATATTCTGCCACCCTTGCTCATGCTGAATAGTACCTTACTCCTTGAGTAGCCTCACTGACTTCAAGGAGACTAAGTAAGATACTATTCAACAAGAGCGAGAGTGACAGAATCTGGCTATCTATCTGTAAAACGGACAAAAAGTGCCCTGTTTTGGGTTGCTGGAGCGAGACTTAACCTTGGAAACAGAGGAGACGAGGGAAGAATGTGGTGGAGGGGCAAGACACATTGTGAGGAGTTACAGGAAAGAGATGGCCTGTAGGTGTCACTACACCTACCATACACTATTATTAATTTGTTCTCCGTCAACAGAAGTGCCTGACTTCAGCCAAGTTCAAACACCAGGTCTAAAGTTTAGCTCTGAAGAAGAAAACCTCCCTAGTTCTGATCTCACTCTAGCCCTGTTCCTGGAAACCTTGACTCTCACAGCAAATCTTTCTTACAGCATGCTGGGGGTAGGGGTGCTGGAACAATTTGTATAATGGGGGTGCTGAAAGCTATTGACTTTGACAAACTGTAAACCCTGTATATAATGGAAACCATTTCGAGCCAGGGGGTGCAGCAGGAACCCCAGTGCCCCTAGTTCCAGCACCTATGGCTAGGAGAATTAATTTCTCCACATTTGGCTCAGTCATGCCAACCTGTAAATTGTTGCAGTCATGGTAGGCAGCTATCAGCCTCCTAGCCAGGGGGAGATTAATCCCTTTCCTTACAGCCTCCAGAAGGGGGCTTTACATCCCATTTGCAGTAGATAACAGTTGTTTACTACCACTTTCAGAGCTCCCCTGCATGCTAGGGCACAGGAAGCTTTGAAGGACCTGTGTGTCATGTAGGCAGATACACCCCCAAAATGCTGGCTTACATATTCTGCCCACACATGCACACACAGATTCTTCTGCATTCAGGGCTTTGTATTTTTCCTGTAGAAATAAGGCTTTTTCCAATGTTTCTTTATTAAAAGTACTATAGTGCTGACGACAATTTACTCCACCATTTTTAGGTGTTGTGCAAAAGGTAAGCTAACTCTGGCACAAAGGAATAAAACTGCTTTTGTTCCTGTCCACCGACTAATAGGAATGAAGATTAGCTCCTAAAGGTTAAAAAACCCTATTCTCTCTTTGCGTGGCCTCTTCTAACCTTATTTGTAGCCAGTATCAACACATAGAAGTTCTGTTTATTTAAAAAAAATCTTTAAGCTTCACTCTGTATTCAGTTTGTCAAAGCAGAACTACTCTGATAGCTCAGTTGATTTTTCTGGCCTGGTTTCAAAATTCAGATTGCTAATCTTTACGCACTACACCTCTACCTCAATATAATGCTGTCCTCAGGAGCCAAAAAATCTTACCGCGTTATAGGTGAAACTGTGTTATATCGAACTTGCTTGGATCCACCAGAGTGCGCAGACCCGCCCCCCGCCCTGGCCCAGAACACTGCTTTACCACGTTATATCCAAATTCGTGTTATATCGGGTCGGGTTATATTGAGGCAGAGGTGTATGTGCAAGAGTTTTCAATCAATAGTCAGGATAATCTGTCTTTTCAATACAATCTTTACTCTGACAAGACTCCTGTTGAGTACAGACTAGTGTATTTCCATTGTCCACGCTGAGAGAAATGCAGAAAGCGAACAAATGGCATAAATGGTGAAAGGCCATTTAGATTTGTATTTTTTACCCATACATTTTAATAATCATTTAAGGTTTATTGAGCCAGATCCTGTTTTCCCTGAACACCCCAAAACTTCCAGTGACTTCCATGATTTGGCTGATTACCAACATTACAAATATTTGTTTGTTTGACCTTGGTGTCCATTTAATTTTCTTGGGCTTTTTTCTGACCTCAAACAATTCTTTAGTTTTGAAAATGGTAATACTCCAAATTTTCCAAGTGTGCAAATCTAGGACCAGACCTTCAGTTGTACTGGAACGGAGCCTGGTGCATTTGAAGAGTGGGGAAACTATGGGTGTTAGATCTTGCTGGGATCAGTCATGATTACTGACGTGATGCCAAATATGATTTGCACTGATCTACAGACATGGGCAGCTAATTGGATTTCTCATATTTGTATCTGAATATGCAAATCTTTGTTACATGGACAAGTGCACAGGGGACCATATTACAGCCTACAGCCTGCTTCTTGTGTAGGGGGAAAGTAAGCTGTTTTCTTCTTCAAAGCCCTGCAGACAGCCACAGGGTGCATTTCACCCCATTGACGGTTATCCAAGTAGATGTATGCTTATTACAACAGCACTGGGAGGCTGCAACTGAGATCAAGACCGCATTGTACTAGGCCTTGTGTAAACACATAATGAAAGACTTGCTGGCTCAAAGAATGTATAACCTAAAAAGAAGTATTATAATCCTCATTTTACAGATAGGGAACTGAGGCACAGAGACACTAAGTGACTTGCCTATGGCCACATAGGAAGTCTATGGCGGAGCAGGGAGTTGAACCAAATTACTCAAGGCCAGCCTTCCTTTTTCCTACCTATACTTTCCTCCAGCCCAGATCAATGAATCCCAGAATCAGAATAAAGTCTTCAATGGATGTTGGATCTTCCAGTTGAGATAAATATTCCTTTAAGTGACTACGAAGTCTATGAATACTTCCTTTCCCTTTGAAAATTTCTTTGAGGGCTGAATCTGAAAAGAAAAAACTCCCTCAATCCTACTGCTCTTTCTCTCTCTCCTTTGGAGAGAGTTAGCTGGACTACGGGTTACTTACAGTGCCAATGGAAGATAGACTCAACATAGCACTAATGTTCATGCTTTATATATGTTTGTTTTTTAACCCCAAATTAAACCTTTTTAAGGGAACTGCTCTCTTTTCTTTCTCCCTTTCTTTGTACATGGTCCACTGAGGTTGTGTCTTGAGGAAGCCTGAATTACTAGAGTGAAAAGCATTTTTATTTTAATTACCTGAAAGGCAGGGGACTCTGCCTTTCATTTCTATCCCAATGAAAATTCAGATTAATATATAAAGGCATCAGCAAGTGCCCTTCTCTTCCTTTTCAAGAGGAGAATAAGATGATTTATTTTAAAAAATAAGATCAAGTGGCAAGTCCCTCTTTTACAGAATTTTACTGTATCTCCAAATTTTCCTGTTTTTTTTTTTTGCTTGATTACTACTTGTAGTGTGTAAAGTTAAATCAAAGGGACTATGTAAGGGCCCTAGATAGTTAGTGCTTCAAATCAGGACCTGTTATATACAAGACTAATTTTATAATGAATGATCTACTTAGAAAGAATTTTATCTCAGCTTCAAAGTCTTCCATGGTTAGATTTTATTTATTTGTGTCTACACAAGAGTCCGTCTGCCAAATAAACATGGTTCATTTCTGTGTTCCCAGAAATTGAGAGAGGATTACAATTTATGGGAGAGTCCTTGGTTTAATTCACCATCCTCTGCATGCAACTACATATCTTACCAAGATAGCCAGGGCTGTCAAAGGTTTATTCAATAATTAGGAAAGAGTGTACAGGAAGGTTTAAAGAAGGCCTTAAATGCTGACAACTCTTAGAAGAATTACAAAAACAGATCAAAGGTGAGGAACTGGCCCAGTACGTGCCACTGCAGTATGTGCTATTTCCATAAACTGCTTGAGAAATAAATGCCTTCACAGGTACAACCTGCAAAATAATGCCCTGATAGTAAATGCAGAGAAGGCTCAGTCTTGCAGCATTTCTGTATGAAGTATTTAAAAATAAAAAAGGCTGAAGATATTTCCTTGCTACAACTCATAAGATACAGTCACAGAGTTGTAAAGAAAACTGAGTCAAAGTAAAATAAAACAAGAAAATTTGCTTTATTTCAATTATCTTAAAAGAAATTCAAGGTTCCAATTCACTTTTTTCTTTAAACATTTGATTTCTGATGAATGCAAAGACAGATAGATACAGACAGCTACACAGAGTTACAGTTGTATTAATGTATGGTCAGAGGGTACGACAAAGTGCACATAAAAAACCCCACCTTCCCATATACCCCATTCTAAC
>RQSS01098729.1:0-10141 GCA_003846335.1 Cuora mccordi | reverse complement strand
TATCACTATATCAAATGTTTCCCATCACCACAACACTATTTCCCATCAATATACACCCACAGCCCATCAATTTACCCTATTTCACAATATATCGTATTACCATCAGTACTGTCATGTTTCCCACAAATATACTCCAGTAGTTAAGGGCCCTACCATCAATCAAACCCTAACCCCGCCCCTTGACCCATATAACCCCGCCCCTTGACCCCATAGTCCCTCCCACTTGTCACCGGAAGTCCCACCCTATGGGGGTATTATTTACGGGGTCAAGGTGGCCACATGACCGGAAGCAAGGTGTGTCATTTGACCCTTCTAAGAACTCCTCCCACCACCCTCTACCAATCAGGAGGGGTTTCGTCCCGAAAGGACCACCCTGAGAGGAGATTTTGCCCAATGAGGGTGACTTCCGGGGTGGGGTGAGTGTTCCAGAAGTGGGTCGTGTGACCCCTCTAAGAACTCCTCCCACCACCCTCTACCAATCAGGAGGGGTTTTGTCCCGACAGGACCACCCTGAGAGGAGCCCTTAGCCAATTAGGGTGACTTTCAGGGCGGGGGTGAGCGATCCAGAAGTGGGTCATGTGACCCCTCTAAGAACTCCTCCCAAGGCCCTCCGCCAATCCGAGTGCAGCACCATTACCCCATAAGTCCCAGCGCCGGACAGAGGAGGCCATTTCTTACCAAGGACACGTGTTTTAGAAAGTGTGGAAAGGCTGCTGAGAGGAAACATGGACTCCTTCACCACCCCCATGAGAACTTCGGACTTTGTTTTAGCCCCGAGGGTCTTTGACCATGCACGGAGAAAACGCTACATCAGCGACAGTTCTGAGGAGGAGGATGGAGTGACTGAGGGGAGCCCTTTGGCCCAGCCGTTGATGGATACGCCAGAACCTGAACCCGAAACCCTTGTGAGGCACCCCAATAAGCGTGATAGCCTCTCTTTGTCCACCCCCGCAGATGTGGAAGGCGATTGCAGCTTGGTGGAAAAGGCAAACGGAAAAGACGGCGCTCAGGTAAATGAATGATTAAGAAACGGCAGTAGAGGAGGGGTAATGAGGCTAGGAACCGGGGTTTGTGTAAATTTAAAAAACCAAACAAGCAGCTGGGGTACTTACACTGTTTCTTTTTTTGAAAATCTCTCAACAGCTTGACGATGCCTTTCTAGAGGATACGGAGGACCTGGACAGCGCTGCATCAAACAGCGAAGATGAACGGGGCCCACCATGTTTTTGCTCAACACCAATACAAATTGTTGAAGAGGGCTCCGAGGATGATGGGTTTGAGGAGTTTAGGAGGAGGCTTGGCATAGAACTATCTGAGCCAGTGCCACGTCGTGAGCGTAAGAAAGTAATGCGGACTATTGTACGTGTTGCTGTGTATGCTGTCCTTAAACACTGCCTTAGGGAAAAGCTTTTTGAAGATTGTGAGGGCTGTGTCATAGATGCGCCAGCCCAACGGCACCATGACTGTGTGACTTGGACTTCAGTGGATATAAACTGCAAGCTCCGGGCCCTGTGTGCTGAGCTGTGTTTGGAAAGCTTACTAAACACTGTTATTGCGATAGGTTATGCTATGCAATGTCTGTGCCTAACCCAAGAACATTTAGCACAAGGGGTGACTTTGATAAATGCTGTGCAATTTAGTGGAGACCCTGATCGTGTTTTAAAGAAAATGACCAAACCAGAAGATGCCTGCTTACAACGTTATATTGACCGTCTAGTTCGCACAAAAAGTTACAGAGCCCTGCTTAAGAAAAAGACTATTTGTAAGAAATCTAAAAGGCTTAAGTTAGAGAATGGTGAGGGGGCAAACATGCGATATAAAACTTGGTAGCTGTACATTAAAAAAAAAAAAAAAAGGTGGTGGCGGGGGGGTTGTGACTATCTGTGTTATGTTAGAAGGCCTTTGGCCCTTAAGTTTTAATGAGGCATCTTGGTTTGTTTTCAAGGAGTTGTATGTCTTTTAAAATAAATAAATAGTTTGTAAGAATTAGCTTGTGTGTGTGTGTGTGTGTGTGTGTGTGTGAGAGAGAGAGAGAGAGAGAGAGAGAGAGAGAGAGAAAGAGATGCATTTATAGCAAAAAGCTGAAATGCATGTTGTGGGAGGGGGAAAAAATCCTAAAAAAAATGTGCTTACAATAAAACAAGCAGGACTAGTTCAGACATGTTTGACTATAATACAGTTAATATGGAGATATACTTATCTCATAGACCTGCCTTTACTAGCAGGACCAAATATTGATTCTTGCCCCAGGTCCCTAAGTGACCCTCTCAAAGATCAAACTTACAACCCTGGGTTTACAAGGCCATTACTCAAACCACTGAGCTATCCTGAGTCTGTTGAAATGAATGGATGTAAGCATACACAACCCTCACTGAATAGCCAGCAATTACTTACCTTTATTCCTAAAAGGTTACATTTGATCGGGGTGGGGTGGGAAGGTGAATGGTGAGTTCTGATTCATATGAAATAAAATCTCAGGAATTTACAGATGCTATTGGACAGTTTAAATATAACCCCTGGGGTAATGGTGGAGCACTATTGGACAGTTTAAAGGAGCCAGGAGTTAGTGAAATGCTATTGGACAGTTTAAATATGGCCCAGGAGTTGGTTAAATGCTATGGGTCATGCTTTCTAGAAAACACCTCTACCCCCAAACTTTAAGCTTGAAAGAAACAACCAAGCAAAGACATTAATTGATATTGCAAAGGGGACCCCACACTTGGAAAATGGGTACTATTTAATACTGTAAGAAAGCCACAAATGTATTTTAACTTACGGGGGGGGGGGGGGGGGGACATGGTTACAAAAACCCATAACAAAAAAGGGTGTGTTGCAGGTTCTATTATTTAAGAGCTGTTAGCAACTATTTGAAAAACAAAGGGGATGAGAGGCTATAAAAATCTTAGGTATTCTGGAGTCTGTCCTTTTAACAGAAAAACCTTCTTGGATAGCTGCTGGACTCAAAAAGAGGTAAGACCAAAGGCCTTGGCTACACTTGCAAATTTGCAGCGCTGCAAATTGCGGTGCTGCAAAGCGCCAGTGTGGTCAAAGCCCCAGCGGAAAACCAGAGGAAAGTCTGCATTAAAGCAGGCAGAGAGAAGAAATAATCAAAAATATGCAGTACAAGTGGAAGAGGAGACAGCCTGGGGACTGATCAACAAAGGGAGGAATACACCGGAAACAATGAAAGGATATCAGGTAACACAAAAGAATTTGGTCTCAGCACAACAGCTCCTAACTCGGCTCAGCATCACGTCAGGCAGGTTTTACAGCTGGCTACCATGGCTGGAGTGTTATAAAAGAAACCATGTTAGCGGCTGAGGAAGTTCCCCCGCAGATGGACCACAAGAGTGGTGAGTGCCCGGCTCTGTTTTACCGGGCACTCACCCAAATGCAGAGCGGTCATTTCACAGCCTGCTGCTTCATGTGGTCCGATTCCCCCCGCAATTTCTCCCCCTCCCCCTCCCCTTCCTCTCAGACACCATGCAGGAGCCAGGGAGCCTAGCTGAAGGACAGTAGCAGGCTGCTGTGTGGTTAGCACCGTAGAAAAGAAAGCGGGTGGATCTATATATTTAAGACATCTTTCCCCACTCCTCTTCACAGCTGGGGAAGGCAAGGGAGAAGCTTCCCTCTGCATGTTGGGGACAAGGTTCTAGCCCACCTGATCCCCAGAAGATGTTCCTCACCTGGGTTTCAGTTGTTGCAATATTTTCCACGCTCGGTGAGCAGGATTTCAGGTCTATTGGGCCAGATCCTCAGCTGGTGTGAATTGTCACAACTCCATGGAAGGCAGTGGAGTTACAAGTCCCATGCGATGCGGAGTTAGCCCTAATTTCGGATTTACAAACCACCCGTTTATAAACCTTCGGCCCGCTACCCCCAGGTTTTAGAAGTTTGGAAGGTAGATAAACATCCCAGGTTCAAGCCAAGAGCCGTCTGTATGCATGTGATATTTTATTTTTTCCAGAAAGGGCTAATGGAGGGCCAGTGACCCAACCTGATGACAGAGTGACTGTATCCAAAGGGGAACCAGTGCTTCTGAAATGCATCTATGACCCTACCCAGTCTCCAATGCTCTGGTGGTATGAGCACTACCCAAAGGAAGCCCCTCGCCTCTTGCTGGCACAATATGAAGCACTGGATGAGGAGGAGAAAAGGAGGAGGCGAGGGTTCTACACCACACCCAACAAACAGGAGAAGACCTTCCACCTGAAGAAAAGCTCCAGTGACTCTGCAGTCTACTACTCAGACTCTGCAGTCTATTACTGTGCCACGAGCGACAGAGTGATTGCAACCAGGAGGGTCGCTGCACAAAAACCCATTGAGGGAAGATGAGGTGGCACAAAAGATGTGTGGGTTAGATCCCCAGAAGATAAGACTTTGCACAGCTCCACTGGAGTGAATGGGCCAGATCCCAAACTCTTGGAACTGCCTGGAGCTCCATGAGATAAATGATCCAGTTCCTCAAATGTTTTAAATCAGTGAGGAACTGCATAGGAATCAGTTCATAGCAGCTGAGAACCTGAGCCATTAAAATATGCCATTGTGGCTCTCAAAAAAATTTCAAAGGTTACATGTTCCTAGCAAAACACACAAAATACAAATCCCGACTAATTTTTCAACAATTCCTTCCTCCCCTAAGTGACTTGGAATCTATTGGGTGAAGGTTTTGCTGGTTTCAGAAATGAGGTGATCCAGAAACTGAAGTGAAGTCAGGAAAAATGGGAACATTGGAACTGCCTGTCTGGGGTAGAGCAGACAGCCATCTCGTGCAGTATTTGCTCTCTGACTGTAACTACTACCAGCTGCTTCAGAGGAAGGTGGAAAACCCTCTGCAGTGCGTAGTTATGAGATAACTTCCCTTAGAGGTGGTTTTGTCCTTCCCTTGGACAATTAGCCATAGATTTATGTTTGAAGTAGAAGGATTTCCTTCGCCTTCCAAAGTTTGAAGTCCATTTTAGTGAAACTCTGGAAGGATTTTAAAAATCTATAATAATGTCCCAAGGTTTATTTATCCTGGCATACTGTTGGCCTCACTTGTGTATCTTTGTGGCAAGGCATTCCAAAGGGTCATTGGCTAGCAAGATAATAAATTTCCATGAAACATTTACCAGCTTAAATAAGGTTTGTTCCAGAAAATCTCCCACTCATCAGATTTCTTTTGGCCCAGCCCTCCAATTTGTCTGGGTCACTCTGGACCCTATCCCTACCCTCCAGCGTCTCTCCCTCTCCCTCCAGCTTAGTGTCATCGGCAAACTTGCTGAGGGAGCACTCCATCCCCTCAACCAGATCATTAATGAAGATCTGGTGACTCCGGGGTAAGGCTGTTACAGTGCTTCGGGAGTTCACATTTGTTACTCAGTTGGTGAAATACAATTATAGAACATAGAGCCAGTTTGGAGTGTCTGCCCTGCTCCTTGCCAGTCTGCCCCGAGGTTGGCACTGACGCTCGTGAATCACTCCACACAGCCTGACACTGGCCATAGTCTTTCCACTAGGTGTCAAGCCCCACTACAAAATGGCTGCTCTAGTCCCCAGAGGAGGTTGCAATATGACAGTTAAAATACAAAGAGGGGACCCTGAAACAAAATGAGATTTACAAAACAAGACATGACACAGACATAGCCCCACTCGGTCACAGCCTCATGCACCCCACTAACCCAATTTTGAATCAATTTTGATGAACTTCGAGGAGAGGAAAGTGATCAGGAACAGTCAACATGGATTCACCAAGGGCAAGTCATGCCTGACTAACCTAATTGCCTTCTATGATGAGATAACTGGGTCTGTGGATGAGGGGAAAGCAGTAGATGTGTTATTCCTTGACTTTAACAAAGCTTTTGATACGGTCTCCCACAGTATTCTTGCCGGCAAGTTAAAGAAATTTGGGCTGGATGAATGGACTATAAGGTGGATAGAAAGTTGGCTAAATCGTCGGGCTCAATAGGTAGTGATCAATGGATCTATGTCTAATTGGCAGTTGGTATCAAGCGGGGTGCCCCAAGGGTCAGTCCCAGGTCCGATTTTGTTCAATATCTTCATTAATGATCTGGAGGATGGCGTGGACTGCACCCTCAGCAAGTCTGCAGATGACACTAAACTGGGAGGAGTGGTAGATACACTGGAGGGTAGGGATAGGATACAGAGGGACCTAGACAAATTAGAGGATTGGGCCAAAAGAAATCTGATGAGGTTCAACAAGGACAAGTGCAGAGTCCTGCACTTAGGATGGAAGTTTCCCATGAACTGCTACAGATTAAGGACTGAGTGGCTAGGCAGCAGTTCTGCAGAAAAGGACCTGAGGGTTACAGTGGACGAGAAGCTGGATATGAGTCAGCAGTGTGCCCTTGTTGCCAAGATGGCTAACAGCTTTTTGGGCTGTATAAGTAGGAGCATTGCCAGCAGATCGAGGGATGTGATCATTCCCCTCTATTCGACATTGGTGAGGCCTCATCTGGAGTACCGGGTCCAGTTTTGGGCCCAACCCTACAGGAAGGATGTGGACAAATTGGAGAGAGTCCAGTGGAGGGCAACAAAAATGATTAGGGGGCTGGAGCACATGACTTGTGAGGAGAGGCTGAGGAAACTGGGATTATTTAGTCTGCAGAAGAGAAGAATGAGGGGGGATTTGATAGCTGCTTTCAACTACCTGAAAGGGGGTTCCAAAGAGGATGGAGCTAGACTGTTCTCAGTGGTGGCAGATGACAGAACAAGGAGCAATGGTCTCAAGTTGCAGTGGGGGAGGTTTAGGTTGGATATTAGGAAACACTATTTCACTAGGAGGGTGGTGAATCACTGGAATGGGTTACCTAGGGAGGTGGTGGAATCTCCTTCCTTAGAGGTTTTTAAGGTCAGGCTTGACAAAGCCCTGGCTGGGATGATTTAGTTGGGTTTGGTCCTGCTTTGAGCAGGGGGTTGGACTAGATGACCTCCTGAGGTCCCTTCCAACCCTGAGATTCTATGATTCTATTATTTTAACCCCACACCACAAAGCTGAGAGATGCAGCAGCAGCAAGGTGCCCTCTAGCACAGGGGTTCTCACAACAAATTTTTTGGTGGCCTCAGAGTGGGGCTCAGACAAATTTTCCTAAAATATTTAATAAACTTTAGGAAAAACAAATAATTATGAACATTTACATGTCCAAATCTTTTTCATTTATTTATTTAGAGTTTTTTGCAGACTCAATAAAAATAACGTACAGTTATATTTTGGCACCCATGTCTCTGGCCCTTGATTCCTCTCCCTGCCCCCCTCGTATTCCCTTGGCCTCCATAGCCTCCCCCACATGGATCTCTGAGCCCCCACTGCCTCTCCATCGTCCCCAGGACCCCACTGCTTTCCCCACCCATTGCTCCGAGCTCCCTTCTGCAACCTCGCACCTCAGGGTCACCCCACTCCTTCCCTCTTGACTACAGCACCCAGTAACGCCAGCCCTGCTGAAGCCCAGAGCCAGAGCCCCACGGCTGGATCTGGGGTGGGGATGGGGGCGGGGCTGAAGCCTGGATCCCTGCAGCTGAAGCTGTGGGGAGCGGGGGCTGAAGCATGGATCCCACTGCCAGAGCCCCATGGCTGAGGGTAGGGGGTTAAGCTTGCCCCCAGAACCCTGTGGGTGAAGCTGAGGGGGTGGAGGCTGAAGCAAGAGCCCCGCAGCTGAAGCGAGGAGGGGGCCTAAGCCATCTCTGGATGCTGCTTTGCCCCCTCCCCCATCTCTGCCTAGGAAGCTGTTGTGGCCGCAGGAAAAACTCCTGATGGCCACATTTGAGAAATGCTGCTCTAACCAGTGTCATGTTCCCAGCTTACACAGAGAGATGTTATATTAAACACAAAATACTCTTATTGGAAGGTTTCAACATTTAGAATCCAGAATGAGAACACACAGTAACCAAAAACAGAGAGAGAGAAAGCAGGCTGCTCCCACAGCTCACCCCACTTGGTTCTAGACTAGTTCTTTCCAGACTGGCTCAGCTTGCACATGACCCTACAGAGTCCTCTGACCTGCAGACAGAACTAGCAACCCTCACTCTTACAGTGATAGCTTGCAGTTTCAACACAGCAATCCTAGAGCTGTGATCACCAACAGCTGAACTAGGTGACTGTGGCACTTTGTGACTGGATTGGACAGCTGGCAAGGTGGAAGCAGCAAGATGAGAAATGGGCAGCAAACTTTCTCTTCATGGGAGCCAGGCAGCACTTCCTTCCCCTCCCCACCAGCAGAGGCTGGAGGTGAACCCACTTGTATGCATCCCTAGATTCTGGGACATCAGTAACCTCTGACAGCAACCCGTGAGGGGGATGCGTGCAGCAGAGGATGGGGGAAGTGATGTGTTAAAGGGACATTTGTCCATTGGACTTGCACACCAGCCGGTGGAGAAACTGAGGAAAAGGAGTAGTGCCCAAGACACTGTGAGATTGGTGATTTACTTATTTGCATACTTTTCAGCAACTGTTGCTGTGTTTTCCCAAATTATTGCTGTATTCTCCCCACACACACACCCTTAATATAAGTTTTCATTGCGCAGTGCTGGCAAGTGGGGAAGGCCCCCAGGGGAGGTATTTAGTTTCCCCCGGTTTCTGTGGGGAGGGGGGACTCGGGATGTGTTTGGTTTGTTATTTTCAGAGGATCCCCTTGATATTGAACCTGCCGACACCACCGGGCAGAAGAATTAGGTGAGAGATCCAGTACAAGCCCTGGGCCTAATCCTGGAGACCTGGCTCAAGCATACGCTGCAGAAGTCAATGGGTCTGGGTGGCAGGATTTGGCCCCAGCATGGAAAGTTTACCGAAGCTTAATGAAGTGTCCAAAATCCTATACAGCTGGTGGAGAATTAATGTCACTAGGGACTTCCCTCTCCTGCCCCTGAGCCAGAGGTGGCTGGAGAGCGCCCTGGTAGCGAGAGCTTCAGCACGATTGTGCCACACCAGGATCCAGGATATAGCCTCTGGAAGGCTCTTATTCCTTGCAGTGCTCAGAAGGGTGAAGTAGGACTGGGGAAACCAGAGGCAGCCAGTGTGGGAGTCAGCACTAACTAGGGGAGGGTGGGCTGCAGTCTGCGGGGTTACTGGAGTGAACTTGGGTGAACCCACTATGGCGGGTCTGACTCCTATTAGCCTGTCGCCATGTTACACTGAACAGTCACGGAGCTGCCCTGCCAGCGGAGGTGTCATTTGCAGGTCACGCAGACAGGCCCATGCTAGCTTTAATCTCGCTAGCTCACTAGCCGTAGCAGTGCAGAGCCATCAGTGGAGGCTAGCAACGCAAGTATATATGCAGCGGGCCAGATGGGGGGCTAGTACAGAACAGATCAAAAGCCTGTGTCACCTCATCCTCTCTGCTATGTTTAATGATCTAGCTAGTGTGAAGCTAGCACGGGCATGTCTGCAAATCACACCTCTGCTCATTGTGTAGACAGCCCTAGAGATGTTTTTTAGAGGTGGGCTCGAGATGTGTCCATGTGAATGTCCCCCTTTTCCCAGTTCCAGTATCAACCCTTCACCCACCAGGGCACCTCCAAACACTGAGTGTAACAGCTCCTTCCCTCTCTGGATCACAGCTCATACAGGGGTGAAAAAACCCTAGAGCCAGTTTACCTGAGGAGCTAAAAGACCCAGAGAGAAGTGGAGGCTGATTCACTGACTGTACCTTGTCACCGGAGATCTAGTCTCCTGGGGATTTCTGAGCCCGCCCTGTGTATCTACCCCCTAAGACAAACATTTGCAAGATCACTAGGAGAAGGCTGCATTCCACAAATTAACCACAGCAAACCGAACGGGTGTGGCAGCGGGAAACACTTAACCCTTAAACCCCAGCATTACCCAGAGGCCAGCCAAGTGCTCACCTACCAACCACAATACCTGCCGGGCTGGCTGGCATACAAGGGATCCAGTGTCACAACTGCTATGAGGAAACCCATAATGTTGCTCAACAGCCTTTGCTCCAGGATCTCCTGTTGCCAAGTTAAAATTTCACTATTTCCTCATTGAGGATGGGGGGGCACCCAGGGAGGGAAGGTTGCTCAACATGCAGCTGTGCTTGAGCTATAAAAGCCCCTGGACTGCCCCAGCGCAGACACCGGGAGAGCTCCCATTGTCCAAGGGGTGCTGAGAAGATGCTGCTCTGGGAGTTCCTGCTGTTGCTGCCCC